>BPLR01000984.1:0-109128 GCA_021605095.1 Caerostris extrusa | reverse complement strand
GCGCCACATGCAGTATGCTCATTTGTGCCTTGCTTCCTATTTTTTCTTTTGGAAAGCAGAACTTTCCATCCATAATCTTCAAAAACAGATCAACTTGATTTCCTTTTCTAAATCTGAATCTTAAAAGCTCTATTACTGTAAAAACAGATTTATTAAAAATTTGTTAAAAGATTTTTTTTCTTTACTTCCATTTAACTTTTATTTTCTAAGATGTTCCTTCCATTTAAATAAACAAACGTTGATCCAAAAATTCTCCTTGATCACGTTGATGTTGAAGCATTAATTATATAATTTTTCGTTCAAAACCAACAAAGTGGAGTTCGTTCTTTTGATATGCAAATGTCTTTAACCCTGACTCAGTACTCAATTGTCTCAAAAACAAAAATGAGTTTAATTGATGCACCAAACTCCTTTGAGGATGCCATGGCACCTAATGTTACTGAACTGAACACGAGAGTCTGAATTTCTATGGCAATCTTCAAACAGATAAAAAAATTAATAGAATCATATTTTGTAAATGGAAAAGCATTTGAAGCCTTGCTGTTCCCATTATTAGTTATAAGTTATTATGTGTTAGCTTGAAAGTAATGTCACCTGAAGGAATACATCCTCCGAATTATGTATTACGCTTAAAAACACTAGTGGAAATAAATGATGACAAAGCCTTAGTTTTAAAAAACCAAAAAACACGACTAATCAAATAAAAAGTAAAAATAGTTTAACATAAGAAGAAGAAATTACTGACGAGAAAAGTAGCTGATATGCTACAATAAAAGCGTGGGGAGGTCGATACTGCAATGCCAATAATTATATTTTACTAATTTCTTCACAAATGCAGAGTTAATTAAAAAAATGCATCAAGCAAAACTGCCCACGCTTTAGAACAGTGACATTTAATTTTCTTCAGTCATTATTTTATTCTTATGTTAACACAATTATTTTTTACTTTAGTTTGATTAACTCTAAAAGCATGTTTTAGTTTAAACTTATTAATTCATTTTTTACTTTTAGTTTGATTAACTCAAAAACGTGTTTTTTAAACTATTAGTTTATTTTTTCACTTTTTTAGTTTGATTAACTCTAAAAGCATGTTTTTTAGTGTTTTTTGAACTATAATATTTAAATGAGGTCCCAGTACGGAGGACTGAACTATGGGGGTTCTTACAATAAATTAATTATGAGTAAAACAAAGGTTAAATGCGAATATGTCGAGCCAGCCAGGATTCGAATAGGGGGAATCTCCCTGATTCGTAGTCTTTCGTGTTATCCGTTCTGCCGCTATCCCACGTAGGTTTGAATGTCTTTACTGAATACTTCCATTCTACATGGGTTAAATTGCTCTTCATAAGTTAAAATAAAATCACATATCCTGGCGATCCTAATCATGATGAGATAATGAACTTATCAAAATATTTTATTATCGTCAGTCCTTGATAAGTCTACAACGTTTAAATTAAATCTGATCACTTAAAGTAGGGTAAAAATCGAGCCCAAAGAGTCAGCTACAAAACAAACAAACATGCAGGTGAAACTAATATAAATGCATATTAAAAAGAATCACCTGTTTTCGTTCTGAAAGATGTCTGTAAATGTTTTTTTGCAGCTTAAATAGTGTGTATGAGGAGAAACAGATCTCAGGGGGAAAAGTCATGTGACGATCAAGATGACTTTTCAAAGGCTGTGTGTTTTAATCACTAATCCTGGCGATCCTAATCATGATGAGATAATAAACTTATCAAAATATTTTATTGTCGTCGGTCCTTGATAAGTCTACAACGTTTAAATTAAATATGATCGCTTAAAGTACGGCAAAAAAATCGAGCCCAAAGAGTCAGTTACATACAAAACAAAAAAAAACATACAGGTGAAACTAATAAAAGCGTATTAAAACAATTTTTACATTGATTTCATAATTTTGAAATAAGCATGTTTGTATTTTTTTATCAAAGAATTTGTTTGTATAGTACTGTTACTAATATTGATGTGCTAAATAAAAAATTGTACAGAGAAATAGATTTAATGTCCAGATAATTACTGGAAGGGCATCTTTAAAAAACTTCCTCATTTAGCATATTTTCAAATGTATAGAACAAGAGTCGTCTGCAAAAAAAAAAAAAAAAAACAAAAAAACAATTAACAACCATAGCTGACGTTGAAGTTAAAAATTTAGCAATGAATAAATGCATTGAATAGAACGCGACTCAGACAACATACTTTTGAGTCAAATGTTTACGGTTTTTTGATAACATCACCAAAATACAACTGAAAGTAATAGAAGATTCTTACTTTTATCTGAAGTTACTTATCTAATAAGCGGATAAGTAAATTCAGATAAAAGTAAGAGTCTTCGGGTAAGTAACTTTAGATTAATTAACTTCAAGTATAAGCAGATCAAATATAGCGCCATTTCCAAATGTATATTCAGAGCAAATGATACTTCGTTTTACTGTTCTGAAAATGATTTTTTTTTTAATGAGCAAATTTAATATTTCATTTACTAATGAAAACTTTTTAACTCCCTTTAATTTTTATGTTGCATTTTTTGCAGTGTTACTAGAACAAAAATTGTGTAATTTATGCTATATTAATTGCTGTAGTACTCCTAAATGTCAATTCCAACTACATGAATATTATATATGTTTTATGGAAAAGGAAAGACAATATCCGAGAAAGGATTTATAGAATATACTCCGCTTATTGTATTCATTTATACAAAACACTTCTTTTTTTGCATTCGCTTTCGAAAATGCTTTTGGTTAACAGAAATTTTAGAAATCGAATTATAATACCAAGTTCAATGATTACAATCATAACTCGACTTACTCAAATTTGGAATTACGCCGTTCTTAATTTTTTCAGGGAAAAATTAAAGAAAATAACTTTAATAAGTGAATAAGAACAAGAACAGATAAAAAAAACTAACCAGACATTCGATTAAGAACAAAAATATGTGATAACGTTTTTGTCAGGTAAACAAAGTCCCTAAAGTCTGGCTGCGAAGAAACCACACGCTTTTATCTTTAAAGTGTAAGATGAGGCGTTTTTGATTCAGCTCATTGTCATTGTTATGCCATCATTTTTTTATTACATATTAAAGTATATGTAAATGAAAAAAATTAATATTTAAGTGAGAAAGTAATTAAGTGCAAAAAAAGATTATTAGAAAAAGCCGAAGAAGAAATAGAAAATAGAAAAACTGATCAGGCGTTACGAAGTGGAGCTTGCAGTAGTTGTACTTCAGAAAAAGGAGATTAGGCAGGGGCAATAATTACAATATTAAGTACATTTCTAGGCTTTTTTTTCTGTTTTACCACATAGAAATCTCTTTATTTGGGAGAGATTTTAAGATTGCATTCCAGTATGAAGGATAGAGTTGAAGAAATTTTAGATTTATTAAAAATAAACTGTTTGATGTTTGAGAGGTGAAGTCAGAGATGGGCAAACTTTTTTTCGATCACGGGCCAAAAATTGAAAAAAAAAAAGTTTGGCCGGCTAGGATAAATTTTTCTAAAATTTTAAAAACAATATACAAGTATTACAATTTAAATATGTTAATGAGATGAGTGAAATTACGATTTCATTTTTAAAAGTTCCTTATATTGAGGTTCGAAGTGAGATGTATTGATGCTAAGGAAAGAGGCTAAATGCTCATTTGTCAGTCTACTTCTGAAATAATTTTTCTAAGGTTCATAGTTGAAAACATTTGTTCTCATATATAAGATGAAACAAACATAGCACTGATTTTCTGGGCTGACGATATTAAATTTGGGAGACTTACTTTCGATAATGATTTGTAAAACTCTAACTTTGGCATATTTAGAAACAACTGCTATATATTTCATTTAATTTTCCTCGGACCGGCAAATTAAAATTCTATCCGTGGGCCGGATAGAACCTTCAGGTGGGCCGGAGATGGCCCGCGTGCCTCAGTTTGCCCATCCCTGTGTGTTAATGGTATGTAGTATGCCTAAAATCGTCATTTCAGGATACCAAGATAATTTATAATCATTCGAAGAATTTTTCCGTCTTTGAATGATTTTCGTGTTTGACTTAGCTGCAAATCCCAAAACCGGATTTTGCATATGTGATTGTGTTTTTTATTTGAAATAGGAAGCTTTGATTTCCTACAATGGAAAGTATTGAGAATGATGTTAAAATTCTTTTTCTTAAATTATTAAGTAAGTGACTCATTCAGACTAATTCTTAATATTTAACTTAAGAAGACCAATTAACAGTATTATCATAATATTAAGTGAAGTCATGACTTTACGTCATGACGAAGGTTTTGACTTTTCGTCATGACGAAGTGACTTTATTAAGTGACGTCAAGATGAATTTTATATTTACTACGGAAGAGTATAGTTTCCATTTCGTTAGTATTCAAATAAATTTTCCATATGATTCCACTTTTAGAGAGTTAACGTAGTTTTGTAGTATATAGTGAGAGTAACGCAATATAAATTTTTATTTTGGCAAAGGAATGATATATATCGGCGGCGTAAAAGCTAATTTTAACATTAGAAGATTGCCAAATGGTATTGTAAATATTGTAGAGAAAGACTCCAAGGAGAAATCGGCAGAACTCTTGTTTTAATGTTTCCTACCATTGATTCAACATTGTTAACAGAAATGACAAACTTTCTATTGATATTCGACTGAATTATTTTAATTAAAAATGGGGGGAAAAATTAAAAGCTATTAATTTGTGGGAGAGTCCTTTGATCGACTCTGTCAAATGGCTTGGCTACATTAAGCAATACCGCTGAAGTGTTAAATTGTTTCTCAAAACCCCAGAAACAATTTTCAGTAAGATTATGAAGTTTATGGAAATTAATATTAAGTTCAATATTATATATTAATATTAATATTAATATTATGTTCGAGAGCTTCTAATTTTCCTAAATATTTTGGAAATTTTAGTTCTAGATCAGGCGTGGCCAACCCGCGGGCCGCCTTGAACCTTTTCCCCTGCCCGTGAGATTTATCACACTTTTACAAAATATATTTATTATACACTGGTGTCCAAAAGTTAAGCATAAATCGTAAAATGCGAAAAACATGAAGTAAATATTCGTAAAATTATTCCAAATTTCTTGCGGATATTAATTGGGTGAAGAAGAAACATTGGGTTTATACAAAACTTTTCAGTCGACTACGTCTTGCGCGAAACACCTGCGCATGTCGGAACACAGAGAAACCGATTCACGCAGCATAGGCAGTTCAGACAAGTTTCGTGCAACTGCTGTGCGAAGGAACGTTGTTAACCATCAAACAAGGTGAATGCTGGCACAAAGACGCCAATTGGACATGTTTGCGAAAGGAAGAATCGTTGGAATGCTGGAATCCGGACGATCACAAACCGAAGTGTCTCGAATTTTGAATGTGGACCAGTCTGTGATCTCAAGACTGTGGCAGAGGTTTCAAAGAACGGGGGATGTTACCCGACAACCAGTATCAGGTCGACCAAGAGTCACAACCCCAGCCAAGACCGATATCTGGTAATAAGTGCGCGACGTCAGAGGGGCAGTACTGCCAGAGCACTGGGTTCGGCGCTCACAGTCGCCACAGGAATACGAATTTCGAGACAAACTGTTTACATGAGGCTCAATCCATGCTGGCCTGTATGCCAGAAGACCAGCAGCTTGCATTCCCCTCACGTCTGCGCATAAACGCGCTCGTTTGAATTGAGTTTAAAACATCAACATTGGAGTGTGGAAGAGTGGGCCAATGTGATGTTCAGTGACGAGTCCCGGTTTAGTCTGGTAGTGATTTTCGTCGGGTAACGATATGGAGAGAACGTGGAACACGTTTTGAACAAAGAAACATAACGGGAAGACATCATTTTCCAACAAGAGGAGTAATGGTATGGGCAGGCAAAAATGATGGACGGCCGCACAAACCTCCATTTCTTTGACACAGGGTCTGTGACTGATCAAAGATACAGAGACGAAGTTCTTGTGTTCGCTTGTTTCGAGGTGCTGTCGGTCCTGACTCCATATTCATGGATGATAATGCGCCATGTCACCGATCGGTGCTGGTTGATGACTTCCTTGAAACGGAAAACATCCAGCGCATGTCGTGGCCTCCGAACTCCCCGATTTAAATCTTATCGAGCATGTATGGGATATGCTCGGGAGACAAAATTGCAGCCCTTTCGCACTCACCAAGCTCCGTTACAGAACTGAAGAGAGCTCTCCAAGAAGCTTGGAATCGTTTGAGCTCACAACTCATTCATCATCTCATAGCAAGTATGGTAAATCGCTGTGCAGCGTGCCTGGCTGTCAGAGGTGACCACACGCCTTATTAAACTGCAGCATCAGTATTTTATTTAATGTTTTCTTTAAAGTGTGAACCCTTGCTATGCTCAGTTTTCTTTCAAACTGCTACTTTGGATAATAAAATTAATTATTATCGTTCTTTTGATTTGCTTTCTTATTTTGTAACCATTTTACACTCGCATATCACGTTTCCCGCCATTCTGATTTACAATTCCTTCTTTATTCACATAATTATCAATTATGCTTAACTTTTTGGACACCAGTGTATAATGGCCAAAGTAGTGAAAACCAACGTATTAAAAAAATATATTATTTGTGCATCCATATATTTAAAAAAATCAGCTGTTGAAACTATGAGAAAAATCAACTTTGATTTTTAAAATAATATTCTTGCGAATATATGACAGATATTGCCTGTTTTATTTATGAGTTTACAGTTTTGATTTCGCAAAATAATAAAATTATATTCTTCGAACTCATATTGACTCATAATGCACGCGCATCGATTTGCAAAAGCTAAGTGAAAGAGTGAAGAAACAAATATCGCACTAGTAAAATAAATATTTTTAGTGATTTCATTTTTTTTTTTATTTCGTTTATATTTATATATTTTTTTATATTTCTTTACAATGTGAGTTTAGTATCATTATTATTATATTATCTATGTTCACATATAATAATAAAAACTCATTATGTTTCAATTTTTCTCTCCAAAAAATGTTTATAGGAGTCTAAATCTAATATGGGAATGTATAATTCTATATGCGCTCGCGGAATTATGATGCATTTACAAAATTGACCCACAAGATCATTTGGGTTGGCCATCCCTGTAGAATCTAGTTCTAATTCCTATCATGGAATTGTGTGATACATATAAAAACTTAAAGTAGTTTATTTCTTGGTCGGGATCTCATTAATAATTGTAAGCTAAAAATCCTTTTAATTATCCCCATCTTTTTAAGTTACCATTTCAGATTTTGTTACTTCCCCGACAGTTGGAAAAATTTCTGTAGTAACCAATTTCGCAACCCTATCCTCAACATTATTATCTCCTCAATCTACTCTGTACAAAATATTTGGATGTAAGATACTTAAGCCCTTGAATCAATACTACAAAGAAAACCAATTATTGATTTTGGAGTTATTTGCTTTCAGAAAACAAACCTTTCATTAACTAATTCGACTTACTGAGCTGATTCCAGTCGCAAAATATATGAAAATATTATTTCTGGTTGTAAAGCGAAGAAATTACACAAAATGTCAATTATGATTGGTTAGACGAAGTATAGAGCGCCATTTTTCAGCAAATGTAACAGAGCTAGCACATGTTGTGGAAAAGTTCTGCTGCATGGTAGCTTGTCTGGAAGTTTCAGTATTTTTGGTGTTTTTGAATATGTTGTGAGGTCGAGTGGTAAATATGGGAGGCAACCAAGAATTGTACAGTTTCAAATTTTGAGTTCGAATCGACAAGTGTATTATTTTTATCTGAAATTGAGTGTCCTTTGAATTTGAATAAATAGGGAAAAGAAATGAAAGATAGTTAGTGACATTTAAAGAGCTATGGGAATATTAATATTTCGGGATTCAGTCAAGTAATGTGTATAATTTGCAATGAAATAATATCAATCCTCAATAAAACGTCATTATGAAACTAAACATTCTCAGAATTACTGCAAAAATTACTGAATTATTAAAGTGCAGTCAGAAAATTATGAATCTTTGAAACAGGGGTTTAAACTTCAGCAATTGTTGTACACGATAAAACATGATTGTTGTAACTTCAATAAAATACATGGAAATCACTTATTCAATATATAAAAACAGAGGGCCTGGCTGGCGCTCTGGCGCTCGGTACCACAGGTTTCGGGTTCGAGTCCCGGCCGTGCCATAGATGTCTGTAGTGGTTCGGAATCCACTTTAAACCGTAGGTCCCTGTCTAATACGATCGTAGAGCGTTGCGGGGGCATTGTTACTCCTCGTCCGTGACTTATCTTCAAGTTACACGCGCTCCCTGGGTAATGCAAAGTGTGTAACGTCTGTGCAGCGCTTGCCTTAAGGCATCCAAGACCAACTATCTAAGTGTTTGCCAGCTGCATTAGAACAATATATATATATATATATATATATAAAAACAGAAATGCAGAGACAATTTAAAAATGAATTAAAAATACTTTACAGAAGGCCAAATTAATAATTAATTGTAAAGTTTACCAATATTTTTATTTTAGCTAATATGAAGAATATAAATAGCCGGAAAAATCTTGTCTTTTTTTTTTTTTTTGTTATTATTGCTAATAATTCTATTTCAAGTTTTCAGTAACTTCATTCCTGTTAATTGTTTTCTAAAACTGAAAAGTATTTATCAAAAATGAACCTTTCAATGAATGGATGAATACTTTTTTACAATCAAAGTTCAACAAACCACTGTATAAAAACTGAATTTGATAGGCGTATGGTGCGTCAAGCTATAAGAGCAAATAGCCTTCAATATCTTTTTTTTTTTTTTCACGATGAAAATTACGCTTGCGGATTATAGGTAGGAAATTATAATGTTTATATATTTTTCAATAAAATTATATGAATGAAACGAAGTTGTTATGGCTTGTTTAATAAAAGAACGGACATAAAAGGAAGAATCATAGGTAAAACGTTTGAGAACTCCGATGGCATTATGTGTAACGCCATTATGCGTAATGTTTTCGCTAAAATAATCTGATTTTTTAATACTTTCTACACAAGAATGACCTGTTTCCCCGTTTATAATTCTTATTAATTCCCTCCTTTTTCAATCAAAATCAAAAATATTCAACATTCCACGATTATCTAAAGTAGTGATTCCTTAATTTTATCGATTCTCGTCGTTTTTACTGAATTTAGGTTTCCCAAGATGCGGATATCAAATTCAAACAAGTACATTTTGGGAATTTTATATTAATTAAAAGGTTTAGTAAAACATGTATATCACAAAAATGTAATGGAAAGAATTTAAGTAGTTTATAATTAATGGGATGGATGAAAATAGCAAATACTTTCTTTTAAATTTTGAAATCAAATTTCACATAAAGCTATTTAGTATTTATGAAAATACAGAAAAAAAAAAAAATTCTGCACCAATAAAAAACAGCAGTTCAATTCAGAAGATTTTCACCTCTAATTAATACCAAAAATTCAGCTCATTCCATATTTCTGAATTTTTAACAAATTGTTAGAATTTATGATTTTCTTCTGTCATAGTTACTTCAAATGCAACACAAATTATATATAAGTTTTGATACATCAATATTATTTCAAAAATATTTCTTTAAGAAAGAGATAGCCTGACTAATCGCCCAAATAGTAGTATGCAGAAACTTACAAGTTCGAATTTTGCTGGTGACGTCCGTTGTAGTCACTGCTCCAAGAAACAAGAAAACTGGATGTTGATTGTAACAATCAATCCTTTCAAGAATTTCTTAATGAACTTTTTTTTTTATTGTGATAACAAAGCTAATGATTATTATTATGTAATAACTCGAGGTACTTCAGTAAAATTATTCCGCATACAGAAAATCACTGTGGTATTAAATGCTGTCTTTCGTAACATGGAGCTGCAAATAGATCATTTACTACTGAACAATTTATTTTTTGAAAAATTTGCTAGATAACACAGCACAAAAGGAAATATCTAAACAAAAATAAATTATGCATATACAATTTTTTTTTTTTCAGAGTATGTCTGGGTGTTTTTTTTTTTTTTTTTTTTTTTTTTTTTTTATTTAATGGGAATGTCAAGTTTCAGTAGTTTCGAGTTACTGACACCTTAACATATTTTTACATTAAAAATTTAGCACAGTTAAATTTTTAGAAAGAGCTAATTCAATATAAGATGGAAAATTTTTCTTTTTTTGATATTTATTTTAAGAATTAATTGATTTTCATTTCCATTAATTTTAAAATGAAATATTTTCATTTTGAAAAATTTGTATATAAAATAAATTAAGATCTTTCGATCTCTCTTTATACTGTAGCATTTTTTTCTCACGGAAAGAGTTTCGGCAGTTCATTCCAAGGAGAGAGAAATGTATATTCTATGACAACTGCATAATAACAACTCATAACTCAAATTTGACAGCAGATAAACACAGCAGTTATATTACATGCATTTAGTGTTTAGTACTAACAGGAACAGCCTGTCACTTAAATCTGATAGCAATTCGGTGTCATGTATAATGAGATTCCTGAAATCAGCGAATGTCTGTGCGAGCTTCACAGGTGGACTACACCATGAGTTGATCCATCGCGATTGGTGATCGACTATGAGCTGATAAACGTCTACTCCAATGAATGAGAAGTGAGGGAAGCTACTTACCTCCCCCCTTCTTGACGGATTTTCTTAAAAGAAGGTTTTGGGAGAATAAAAGGAGGAGTTCTGCGACGAATCGAACTGTTTTTTTCTTTGAAGGGACTGAACTGGTCGGAGTTTCCGCCTGTTTTTCAAAGTGAACCTCTTGTGGTTTCATGTATCACGCCGTGTGATAATTAAGGTCTGCCGCAGACCGGGTGCATTAGATTCGACTTACACTTGAGAACTCTGAAAAATATCCGACCTTGGGTAAAGTGGTGATTTAATCGTGCACTTGTGATCATATTTTATTTTTAATTTTTCTTTTCTTTGTATAATAGCCCATAGTTCAATATTTGTATATATATATTGTAAATAAAATTAAAGTGTTCCCATGAACCTGAAAGTCGCCCTCTTCTTGAAATTGTTATAGGGCTAATATAGTCCGAGACGTTACAATATATATATATTGCAGAAATTTTGAAAGTAGTACTAGTATATATACACTCAAGAACCAAAACATTATGACCACCCCTACATTTTGCAATGAACTCGCCTGGATGACGTGGAAGGCACGTGATCAGGTGGAAGTGGTATTTAACTGGTATTAAGTGGTGGTATTAATCCATGCCAAGGCGGGTTGAAGCTGTGTTGCGTGGTGGGCCAACTCGTTATTGACAGGTGGCCATAATGTTTTGGCTCTTGAGTGTATATGAAACAAATTTTTTCTCCATTTTTTTAGAAAATTTTGGATTGGCATTTTTTATACAAACACTTCTGCATGCTTTAACAAGTATTTTAAGAGTTTTTTTAGTTAATTCTAGACATGTTAGAATATAAAAAGGAAAATAAAAAATGAAGTACTACTTAGCAAAAATGCGTAATATTGCATTCAGTAAAAACATTTCGTGATATATTGTATTATTTTGGCGTCTTTCACCGAAGAATTTCATTAATGGAAAACTACGACGACTGGCGAAGGAAGCTAATAGGAAGTGAGGATTTCTGTATAAATAAATATAATTTAAAAAATTTCACTTATTGCGTTGATTAACATTATAATAATGATCAGTGACCGATTGGTGCTAATCCTAATAAAGAAATCAATAGAAGTTTTATTTTTATTTATTTATTATTATTATTTTTCTTTTTACAAATAATCATGCTCGTGTATACAAATTTTCCTGTACATATTTATGTATTTGCAAAAATCCTCAAAAAAAATCATCATGAAAACAGACTATCAAAAATAATTACACCAAAATTTATGTATCGTATTTTTTTCTGGAGCTCTAATATTTTCTGAATTATAATTCATTATAATAACAATGAAACATTTTATACAAATTTATACCGTAAAATTCTCCTATTTCTAATCGAAGTGCATAGCTTTCTCAATACCCTCCATCAATGGATTTTTGCAACGCCTACAATAATAAAACATTAGCTGCACTAACGGGAAAAAAAAAATCTAGATTTTTTTCTTACTTTTATCTTTCCATTCATGGTTGTCTCTGTCTTTACCAATTGGCATTCGGTTACAAAATTGTTTGAAGTCAACAATCCAAAACTGTTTTCACAAATGGGCGATGAATATGAGGAAGATGAGTAATCCACATCTGATCTAAGCATATTGCTTTTTCTAAGAAAAGTAGTTTAGAGTCGAAATATTGCAAGTTATATACAAAATACGAACTATGCTATACAGCATAGTTCAAAGTTGGCCAATTCAAAACCTACCTAATATCAAAACCTACTTAATATCAATGTCCACCTTTAAGTTATAGGACACCAACAATTGTAAATCAAATGTTCATTTCAGAAGAATGGTCAGGTACTGTTGCACCTCCACCCTAAACACAATCAGTCACCAACCGACGGAAAACAGACACACACATTTCAGAACCATATTTTACATTTTAGAAACACATTTACAACTAACATACATTTATACAGTAGCTAACACTCCATCTCCAAGAACAAATTGAGGATGGTAAGGTCAGAGAGAAAGGGCAATCGTCATACACTCCAGGGGGTAAAAGCGCAGTCTAATCCTGGTGGGCGCTTTTTGAAAGGAAAGGGTTTGGAGAAGGCAGGGGAGGGGGTGTAAAATGAAGTAAGTCGAGCCACATATCGGGTATGCAACCACTTAGTATGTCCCCTCTAAAATATTTATATATGATTTAAAATATTTATACATGATTTAAAACATTTATATAATCTAAAATATTTATATATGATTCAGTATGTCCCATCTAAAATATTCATATATGATTTAAGATATTTATATAAAGCAGTGCACTTATAATTAAAATAACTGAAAAGCAGTTAAATAACGAAAATTTCATAAATTGAAACCACTCAGTATGCCCCATCTAAAATATTTATGTATGATTTAACAGTTTAATCTTGAAAATCTGTACTACTATTATTGTTAATACGGATTTAGATAATGGTAAATGTAAATTTCATGTCAATGACTTTTATGCTATTAATTTGTATTATTCCAGAGGAGCAAACGTTTTTTTAAATTAATGTAATCGAACCTATAAATATAATTCATGTTTACAAACAACTAAATGATGGAACATTATCCATTAAGTATTATTCTAATCAATCTATATGTCATTGCTAAGACAAGGCCAGAAAAATCTTCAGCAATATCCTCTAACATTGCAGTACTTTTGTTTTAGCAGCTTTAGCTAGTCATCTATTTTTTAAAGTACAGGATATTCCAAAAATGATTAGCCAATTTTAAAAAAAATAAATAAATAAAAACGAGAAAAGGTAAAAATCCATTATTTGCAGAACTGTTCTTGGAAAACCAGTGAATTTATTATAAAATTTCAAAATAGTTAAGCACTTTTCTGAAAGACTCTAGTTGTCTGAAAAAAAAAAAAAAAAAAAAAATCTAAAATGGGATATTTGCAAAATATCCACCATTTGCAGCAACAAGATAATGTAATTGATTAATGGTAGTATTAATAGTATATCATACCGTATATTATATATATTATTATATTAATAGTAGTATTAATAATGTAATTAGTACAGCAAATTATCTGCAGAGTCAACTGTAGTTTGGGCAACAGATGATTCCTAAAGTGCAGGTGTAAGAAAGCGCCCCAACTCATTGTTGGGAAACTTAATTCTTGTGATCACCATCATATTCTTTGCCGTCCTACAACTAGCGGGCGATGTACAGAAATTGTAAATTGCTGATTAATGATTTTATTGGAACGGCGGATATTTCTTGTGGTGGAATTCTACTGCCTTAATTATACTACTGTGCTCAAAAAGTAAGACCAATTATTTTTTTCAAAAATTTTTATTTATTCTTCCAAATTCATTTCATCGCCTTCAAAGTAATCCCCTCCGGATATAATGCACTTGTACCAAATTTTTCCAATCCTCAATACATGCTAAAAAAGTCATCGGCAGGGATGGCCTTCAAAGCGCGCGCCGATTCGTGTTGAATCTCTTCAATCGACTCAAACGGTGTCCCCAGAATGGTCTTTTGAGTTTAGGAAATAGCCAGCAAGTCGCACAGTGTGAATACGGTGGTTTTGGAAAGATTTGGGTTTCATTTTTGGCGAAAAAGTCACGAAGAATCAATGCAGTGTCAGCTGGCGCATTTAGG
This sequence comes from Caerostris extrusa, assembly GCA_021605095.1. Lineage (NCBI taxonomy): Eukaryota > Metazoa > Arthropoda > Arachnida > Araneae > Araneidae > Caerostris > Caerostris extrusa. The sequence continues at coordinate 94,889 of BPLR01000984.1, read as the reverse complement.
GTTTTCGGTACCAATCGAGTTTTGACGCGTTTGAGCCCAAAATAAATTCACCGATCCTTTTGAATTTCCAATATCATCAGCAAGGTCTCTAATTGTAATTGACGGTTTGCAAGCACCAAATCTTTAATTTTTTGGACGTGATCTTTGTCGGTTGAGGGTCGAATCAGAGGGTTCTTCGTCTTCAACGCGTTCTCTGCCTTCTTTGAGCTGTTTATACCACTTCTAAACATTTCTTTCCGATATAGGAATGCTCACCGAATGCCTTCTGCAACATTCTATAAGTTTTCCGCAAACAAAATTTAATGCAAGTTCTTGACTCAATTAATTCAGATATTTAAAAATCGCCGGAATCAGTTTTCGTCTCACAAAGCCAAGTGTAACTCAAATACAAAGGAATATTTTGACGTCAAATTTCCCACAGATGTCAAGGACAGTGCCAACAATCTAAAAAAAAAAAAAAAAAAAAATTGAAATTCCATAATCCCCAGGAATTTTAAATTGAAAATTGGTCTTAGTTTTTGGACACAGTAGTAGTGTTGTTTCAACAAGGCGCAGTTTTCAAGGATCGACAAACATAAAAATCACAACAGAATGTTGAAATTGAAGGATTACCGTATTGAAAATGATAAATCGATCATGCCCAACAATCACAGAGAGAATACTCAGATAGTTCAATAGGTAATACAACAATGGCCCCACCTGGTTTCCCTATTTCCATTTGCTGTGTCGAAGCTTTAGGTTTAATTACTGACGAGCGTCAACCTAAAGCTAACATCTTATACTTGTTTCCATACAAGATTCTTACTCGACAGCTCCTCAGTGCTGATGCCAAGAATACATGAGAAGTATTCGATAATTAATGGCATATTAAAACAACTTAATATCGGCAATATCGATGTGGGAACATTTTTTACAGATGAAGCGTATATTTACGGTGATGAGTTTTTCAATAAGCAAAACTGGCACATTTAGGGAACAGAAAATTCACGTGTTGCTGTCTTGTTATCCCTGCATCCAGCAAAAGCAATGATTTTGGTCGCCATTTCCTCCTAAAGAATCAATATTTTTCGACATAACACTATAACTACATCATTTTTATTAATGATAATAATGTCTTGGACTATTACTATGAGAAATTGACAGCCACATAAACTGCCGAAGTATTTAATTTTATCAAAGAACACTTCGATGAACACATCACTAGAATATATACAAAAAGCTGAATTGGTCTCCGATGTGTAGTCATAAAACAATGATCGTTAAATTAAAGTATCAATTAAAAGTTATAGGGTATCCATGCAATTAGTATAAAACTATGGAAATTGTAAAGGAAAGGAGACAAAAACGTTATTAGTCATTTTTATTTTATAAATTTTGCTAACATGACTGCCTTTTCTGAAAAAACAAAACAATGTAGATAATGGAAAGGAGACAAAAATGTTATTTTATTTTCTAAATGTAAGAAAGAGGAATCCAGGAAATTTCTGGAGGTCTGAGGTCAGCCGACCATTTTGTTGTTGAAAATGGAAATTTATATTGTCCCTGGTTGTGTGAAAAGAATATCTGAGAATTAATCAGGTTATTTTCATGGTTTTGAATATTAATAAAAAATTTACGAGAGAGTTTGGCTATATAGGAACTTATTGTATCAATATAGAGGTCATTATGTAAAACACTATTTTTAATGAACCAAGGTACCCCAGTAATCATCCGAAGAATTTTATTTTGTTAAAATTTGAATTTTATTTTTACTGGTTTTGCAAGTTAGGCCCCAAATAGGGGATGCATAAGTGAGAACTGGACGAATTGCTTGCAAAGGTGAAATTTATTTTTAATAGAAAGAGTTGAATATTCTCAAAATAATCTCTAGATGTGACTTGACCTGACTTTACCCTGTGACTGCTTTCTGCAAGGATATCTGGTGACTGTTCGGCGAATGAATATCTGGAGATTTGCAGGTGTATTCTCAAAATCCACAAACTGCTGTAGAACTGGAACAACATCTGATATGAAACTATTTGACAATGTTTGCACAGGTTCCTTCCAATTTCATCCTAAGATTACACCATTTTGTAGCTGCAAATGATGGATATTGAAAAAATATCGTATTATATATTTTTCTATTAACAACTACAGTGGCGCCATCTTTCTGGAAACTGTTTAACTATTTTTGAAATTCAGTGAATGAAAATTTACTGTTTTCTGCACAGAACACAGCAATAACATAATGCCTTTCTATCGTTTGCGTTTTTTCATTTATTCCTTAGTCATTTTTGGAATACCTTGTAAATACATTTAATGAAGTGATATAGCAAGTAACGTACTAGTTTGACTATTTCAATTTAATAGCAAAATTCATTAGCAGATTTCATATATATATATATATACTATCGATAATAATAATTATTGCTTTAACTGCTTATGGTTTAGTCCGATTTTCTTGAAAAAAAATATTTTTCAATTATTTTAGCTGTAAAGCATTACCATCTGAAACTTAATCATCTATTTACTACCAGTATTAACTGTTTTTTATAAGTCAAATATAAATTTATTGTAAACAGCAGATATTCATCTTAAATCACGTAAAAATATGTTTAAAAAACTCAAATTTGCAAAAATACTCAATATTTTATAAAACTACAACATTTTCAAAAACTTTTATAATTTACATTTATTTCTTAAAAATAGAATTGTTATAATATTAAATTATGAATAAATATTTCAGAAGTATCATATGCCTTCATTAAAATTTTTTATTTTATTTTGAGGGCGATGTTTTTGAAAAATCCCCTTTTCAAAAAACGTTTTGAGACTTTTCTTTTTCTTAGAATTTTGAAGATGCAATTTTAAAAGATTTAAACAAGGTTTTTAAATTTTTTAAAAGCATTTTGTTAAAAATCGATTCATTTCTATCTGATTATTAACTCATTACCATTCTGAAATTTTGTAAAACATTTAACATGAGTATAAACTAATTTCTAGAATTTCTTTAAAAAAAAAATGTAATGTCGTTAAAAAATTCAAGCTTTTTTTTTCCGCCATAAAACGTTACTGATCAAAAATACATATACATCAAAAGAACTTGTTGTTTAAAAGTTTACTATTTTTTTATTAATAGTAAACAATTGCATTTATTTCATCTCTTTAAATTTATTAGCCATTTGAACCTATGCCAGTCAAGTGATTTTGGGGTACGTTTTGGAATTTTAGCTACCTGTATTTTAAAAATGGCTGAGAGACTAGCGCTATGGAGCTCGATGCCCCAGGTTTTGGGTTCGTGTCCCGGCGGTACCTTGATTGTTTGTAATGATTTGTAATCCACTAACCGTAGGCCAGATCTAATAAGATTCTTAGGCGTGGGGCTGACAAGCCTACCCTATAAAAAAAAAAACATCTCCTGCCTCTAAATCTGCCAGTAGTCAGAAGGCCTTGGCCCACCATGGGGCTGTTGCACCGATGATGATGTATTTTAAAAAGTGGTGAATTAATTTAAATAAAATTAGCTGTTTTTTCTTATGTATGTTACTGCTGTCCCATACTTGATCAAAATCTATGTGTGTGTTGATTCGGACGTTCAAACCAAATAATAATTGTTCATTTGTTCTACTACACTTGTAAATGATTCTTTGGTTTGAGGAGTATCTTTTAATTAAATAAAATATAAGATGGTAACAAATTTCACATTTAAAAAAAAAAAAAAATAAGAACTAAATCTAAGAAAAATGAAAAAAATAAAAAATAAGAACTAAAAATAAGAAAAATGAATAATGAACTCAAAAATCTGCGGAGTTGTTATAATATTAATATTAATGCCAATTTTATGATGAAGTACTTCAAATGCAGTAACAAATTTGTTTACTCTTAGACAAAGACGGTAGAAATAAGAAAGCTCGGATTGTGGCTCAGTAGCAAGTGCGCCGCTGATGAGCATTACGGTTGAGGTTCAATCAGCTGGCGGCTTTATTGTAGACACTGTTCAAAAAAAGGAGATTTAGCATTTGTGATGTTTAACATCGTGCCTCGTTTTCGGACTATCTGGTGGGAGTTTTCTCCCATACGATATGCAAATGCGGGTAGTTACCCCTAAAATTCCTCCCGGAAGGCACTCCCTTCTTCAACGACACGGAGTCAAGCCAGTCTCCTTCCTACGGGTACTCCATCGCAAAAGAAGCTGCCCCATTTCCCTCCATCCATGAGTAGATTACTAATGGAATGTCCGTCCCGCAATGCAAGGAATACTGAGGATTAGACGCAACAGAAATAAAAAAATTTGTAACATCTCGATGCTCTTACACTAAATTATTATTACCTTTTAGAGAAGAGTTACTTATTCACAGAAGAATTATTTATATTATAATAATTAAGAGATTATCTGTGTCCGAGAGGTAAGTTTACATATTCATAGTAAAATTCAACAATTCAATCAATTTAACAAAATTCACAATTATTAAACTTGTAACTTTCTCGAGATTACGTAATAATTATCAATTGATAAAATGTAATATGATGTAGGTAAATAGATGTTTTAACTCAATGGGGTTCAGATTTTACCAAACTGGGCTGAATAATTGTAGTTTTTAAAAAAGAGTTCACACAAGTATAATACTAAAGATTAAAGCCATAATTTGTATATAATCAAAACATTAATAATGAATAAATAATAAAACAAGTAACAAAAAAAAAAAATAAAAACGCGATTTTTATATCAAATGATTTGCAACAATTGATAAAATTAGCACGAGAATTTAAATACATATAATTTTTTTGTTTTAACATTGTCTAGAATCTGTTTAGCATATCCGAGTCCCTTTCTCCATTAGCATTGAAAGCATCATTTCCCATTGATTTCCTTTTTCTCTCTCTCGTCCATTAACTCAGTGTTTTTCAAACTTTAAACCTATTAGACCCATTATTTATTTTCTTTACAAAACTAATCGCCATTTCGATATTCTAATCTAATTTCGTTTTAGATTAAATAATGTATGATATTTTATTAATTGAAAATAACATACTTAGAGCATCAGGCATAAAAAGTTTAGGGTTTGGATTTGGCTTCAAACATTCTTTTCGTCAAAGTTCGCCAAGTAATGGGTTGCAATCGTAAGTGAAGTAATTGCAAGCAGTACAAGAAACGCGGGTTACCTCATTTGGCAATTTATCGCTCAGTCGATGCCAAAAAAAAATCGCCAAATATCCCAAACGCCCCTATGTTGCGATTTGGAAAATTTAAATTTAAATATTTGTAATTAATCAATATAAATATTGAAATGAAACTATAATTCTATGTGATGTAAAAATTGAATACAGATAAAAAAAAAAAAAAAAAATGAAATTCCTTGTTAAAAATGAAATTTAAATACCTTATCAATATTTACCATCATTTTAAAAAAGACAAGTTCATAAATTTACTTATTAATAAAACATAAACAAAAATCAGCTTGTTAAAGAATTCTTATTTCGTCACAAATGTTTTTTTTAATAATTACAGAAAAGATTAATTACATAGAATAATAATTTTCAAATAAATTTACGATTAAATGAATCTGTATTTTGGACAGATTAATGTTTATTTTTATAGTTCGACCAGTTATCGAGGGGAAAACTGCAAGCGGTTAAATATAACAATGTAATAGGAAAGAAAGGTAATTTCAGTGGAGTTCTTTCTTACAAAAATAGTTAAAAATATTTTTAATGTTCAATTATAAAACTTTAAATTACACAATATCAAAAGAAAAAATGGATGAAAAAATTTCACTATTCCTCTGGCGTTCGGTACCACATGTATCGGGTTCAAATCCCGGCTTTGCCATGGATGTTTGTAGTGGTTCGGAATACACTTTAAGCCGTAGGTGCCGGTCCTAATAGGATCGTAGAGCGCTGCGGTGGCATTGTTACTCCGCGTCCGTGGCTTACCATCAAGTTACACGCGCCCCCTGGGTAATGCAAAGTGAGTAACATCGGTGCAGCCCTGATGGCGAAGATCACGGTCTATGCCAGCTGCATTAGAAAAAAAAAAAAAAAAATATTGTACGTTTTCTTTCAAAATTGCTTTGAACTGTGCACCCCTAACAAGTAATCGATTCACCCATTTCCGTCTTGAAGACAGTTCCAAGATGATTACCTTTCTATCGATAGTTGGCAGAACTATTAGAAATACTCAGCGGCCCTTTTCAATATGTTGTCGCTTCAGTTTGAGAACCACTAGAACAGTAGTTCTCAGAGTGTGCGCCCTGTGGTATTTCAGAGAAATATGTGACCAGATATAAAAAAATAAATATAGACACTGTTTTTCTTTTTAGTTTTCCCATTCAAAGACAGTTTTATTAAAAACAATTAACTTTTCTTATTGCTTTTATCCCCCTTCTTTTATTCGCGTAAAAAGCACCATACGGCGACAATGTGCCAGAACTTTGAGAGAAACTAAGAGAGGTAACTTCCATGGTTGGCTACTAGAAGCGTTAGCGTCTATATGATTTGCAATGTTAAAAATACTTCATTGCAGCCTATGAGACTCTGCCATCTAGTGTACCATTTATATCTACTGAATGTGAATTGAAGATTAAACATAAGGAACTGGCTCTTAAAACTTTTTAAATTCCTATAAAAATAGAATGTGTGTCAATATCAAAAACTGCTAAAACTTTGATTGCAATTTTTTCATCGTGTTATTTATGAGAATTAGGATTTTCTACCTCACTACAATTATGTGTAAAATGAGAAGAAATCTTCAAAGTATTGACGTGAAAATGGGAGTATAGCATTTTTCCCACAAGAAATATAGCATTTCTGTTCCCAAGGCAAAGGAATGTATATTCTTTAACAAGTGCATAATAACAACCTAACACTCAAATCTGATAAGCAATATAGTGGATATTTATACTATTTGCAATTAGTGTCTTGTTCTAATGAGAACAACCTGTCGCTCAATTCTGACAACAGATAATCAGTGTCATTGATTACATCTTAAAATTAGCGATTGCCTGTTCGATTTTCAAAGGTCGAAACAATTACAGATGGGATATGAACACTACGTCACGAGTTGCTGAATCGTGATTGGTGATGATAGACCATGAACTGAGAAAGTGTCCACTCAATTGATAAGCGAGGGAAGCTGAACCCCCTCCCCTTGACAGATTTTCTTAAAGGAAGATGTTTGGAATAGAAGGACAGGGAGGGCGTGAAGGACAGGGGGGACGAGTGGACAAAAGAGTTGTTTTTCTCTTGAAGTGACTGAACAGGCCGTTGAATGCGCCTGTTTACAAAATGAGCCCCTTATGGTTTCGCACGACCATAAGGTAGCACCTTTTTTGTGGACCGTAATTATCACGCTGTGTGATAATTACAGTCTATAGACCAGTTGCATTAGATTTGGCGTAGACTCGAGAACTCTGAAAATCTCCAACCTTGGAGAAACTGTACTTGTGGTTTAATCGTGCACTTGTGATCAAATTTAATTTTCAATTTTTCTTCTTTGGGAGTATATATATATAGTGCTTGTAAATAAAAAAAAAAATAAAGTGCTCCCATGAACTGAAAGTGGCCCTCTTGAAGCCATTATAGGTCTAGTATAGGCCGAGACGTTAACAGAGTTTGTCTTTCAAATATATGATCAAACGTTGAAGAAATGGCTTCCTAGTCATATCTCATGCTTCTCATAAGCACAAAAAATAAATTAACTTGAGATGCGTTTCCTTTTATTTTTTATCACATTTTTTTTTGCAATATTTTATTTAATTATTATAACATATTTCTCAAATATATATATATAGTGCGCCTGCAATTATTTGTAAGATTTTAAATGCGCGCGCCCCAACTTAAAAAAGTTCGAGAACACTTCACTAGATTAACTGATCTGTAAGAGCTGTGAATTTATTTCTTATAGATTTTTTAAGTCTTATTTTTTCATTATTAAAAAGTGATTTTGGCTTATACGTTTGAATTATATGAGGAAGCAGTAGCAATTGAGCTATGAGTTTCTTACACCAACCAAGCTGCTACAGTTATAATGGAAATCGAAATGTATACGTTTCCATTTAAAGTACTGCTCGGCGAGAACGGTTCTGATCGCGCATCAAATTATCTCAAAGACGATTGAAGTTTCATCCGCAAGAAGAGGTAAGAAAGAAGGTATATTTTTCGATTTCACACTTCAATGCCCGGGAGCAGACCAACATTCCAAAAATATTTCAAATCTGGATGTTGCTTCATAGTTCATGTAATGACTAAAAAAATTCATTTTAGTCACTTCCTTAACTACTGCTGGATATTAGCTATATTTCAATAAATCATCATATAAACAGAGAATCAAGAGAAAATAGCCTTTTTAACATCTTTGGATGACATAATTCTTTGATTATATATAGCCAAGGAAGGCGAAACAACTTTGGGTTACTAGCTTTCTTGCTTCTTTTCTTAATTCTTGGAAATTTAATAAAGATATAAAAATTTAATAAATAAAAATGCTTGAGAAAATAGAAAATAATCAGTTTTGGATAATTTTTGTTTCACGGATTTTTATTTTTTATTGTATGGGGGACTAAATTCGATAAATGTAGTTGTTGAAAATAAAACCATTATGGTTTTGATATAAAAATGGGAAGTGGATGCACAATTTAAAAAAAGTCTTTTATGCAGTAAGTATTCAAGATATCCATATTTTGAACAATTAAAATATTTCAAAGAATGGAGAACCCATGATAGTACAGAGAAATTGAGATGACTAGCTTTTATATGGTACATCCAAATTCCAATCAAATGTTCCGTTAGAACGCGTTTCAGATCATTTGCTAATCGTAATTCTTCAAACAAAGAAATCCTCTGATCCCTTACTTCAATCATTTAGTTAGTTTCAGAAGTTAAATAAGAAATTTATAGCATGAAAATAAATACCATATTGTAAAACAGAACTAATATTCAATAAAACTTAAGGTTTAAAACAAATGTTTATCTGAAATAAAATATCTGGAAAGTTTAGCTTCAAAATTAATAATATTATAAAATGCTGTTAAGAAACATTCACTTAATAAAAGTAGAAACAAATGCATGACACAAAAATTATTTCTTTACATTTTTTTTTAAGAATAAAAACTTACAATAAGTACAATGCATTCCAATAATAAATTGGGCATTTTATTATTATTCTTTAAAATTTCACAAGTGTAACATTTTTTATAATTAGAAGATAAAGTATAAATGTTTTTCATAAGCTCTGTCATTAAATAAATGTTGTACTTTTTTTAATAATTGCATGATTGACTTGAAATAAAGAAATGTATTCTTCAATTTTACATCCTTACTTGACATGTAAATGAAAAATGCATTTGAGAATCTCGGAATGCAGCGATTTATACATTTCTGCAACATTTCATTGATGTTTGGTATTTATTATGCATTCAATTAGACAAGATGGTAATTAAATGCATAATAAAAGCAATTATTAAAAAGTGAGATTAAAAATCAGAGATACCTTTTAAGGGTAAAAATTTTCATCAAGAACCTTGAAATATTTTGCTGGCCAAAGTGAAACATGATGAAAAATATATTTTTGTTTAGTGTTCCAGAACATTAAATCGTTAATCTAATAAAAGGAAAACATTTGTTTGAAAATATTATTCCTGTATTAAATACATTTTGACCATTTAAAAAGAGACGCTGTGTATTTGCAATATCAATAAAATGTTTTTTTTTCTTCTTTGGCTAGGTGTTTTTCAAAAGATTTTGTTTATATAATGTGTCGCAAAAGGCCCAATTCTGGGAGGGGGGGGATTGCTTTTCTCACATTAAAAATGTAATAAAAATTAATGATCCTTTTGGATTTTAATTATTAATTATACCCACAAAAATACAGCATAGGTCAAAATACGCTTTTATGAAAACACACTTAACTTCTACAAATGCTAATTAGCAAATTAATGTGAAAGGAAAGGTTATTATTTTGATTTTATAAGAGTAAATGTGCATAATTTGTAATTTAACACTAATCTAAATCAGTATGTGGTGTTTGTGTGTGTGTGCGTGCATGAAAGTTTTCTGAGGGTTCTATGGTACAGGACAAGAGATTAGAAAAGTTCCATTAAGATTGTGACAAAATGAAAAACGAACATGGACATACGAATTTGCTTTTTAAAAGCAGCATAGAATTGTAGCACTACAAGAAAAAGATCATTTCATTGTTACTATGATTACTGACTAGGATGCTATTAAAGAGAAACCCAAGAAAAGATAGTGGCATTATTTGAAATAGAGTAACCATAACATTTATTTTTTAATGTTTATTTATAGAGCAATGCAATTTTGTTGCAGCTTATAGGTAGCAAATAAAAGAAAAAAAATGGAGGTGGCAAACTGAGCGGTCAACTTTATTGATATAGTGAATGCAAATACATAAAAGCTGTAGAATTTTGCTGTATACAGGAATATTTCCCTTTCAGATTTAATTGTTGCTTTGGAATTACTTAAAAAAAAAAAAAAGAAGAAGAAGAATATTTTAAGGATTTTTAGCCCTCATCTTCAATTCATACTGTTGGCTAGCCATCTTTCAAAATTTAAATGAAACAAAAAATTATCCTATGCATCATATTATTGAAAAATCTTTAACAAACAATAGAAAAAAACTGCAAACTGTAGTATCGCAGCAATAATTATTTGTAAAAAGGGCAATGTTATTTTGAGTAGCAAATGCTTTAATAATTTTCATATATAATATGTATTTTATTTCATATAAAAATTATATATTCTAATTTTTATTTTCTTCATTAGACTCATAAGTATAAAAAAAATTGATTTCTATTCCTTTCTTTCATGTAAAATGTAGTGCAGTCTTTAATGAGATGATACAAAATAAACAATGCATTGATTATTGATTTCTGTTTTTCATGCATATATATATTTAAATTTGGGTATAAGAGATATGTATCTCTATCAAATACAAAGTTTCAATACTCTTGTGTATAAAGAGTATATGAAATCCTTGTAAACGACATGGATATTTCATCACATCTATTTTTATAGACTATGCGAAACTTCTTGCAGTGTACATATATTACTCTTCTACAATACATTTTGGAGAACATTAATAAAAATAAATAATGTATAATTATGCAAGAATTATAAGAAAGTAAACTTTTTTTTTTTTTTTTTTTTTTTTTTTTGCATTTTTCACTCAAATTTAAAACTTAAGAAATTGATGGGCTTATCAAACATTATATAAGATTCAGTATCCTTTCATTTCACTTAGGCTTGCATGCAACATTATAATTTCTATTACATTACAGGGTCTTAAAAATTTTATTATTAATATTAAATAAAAATATTAATAATAAAAATAAATATCTAATATAAGTTATATAAAATTAATATTCTCATAAATTTATATAAAATTTTAATCATGGAAATTTCACAGTCTTGATTTTTTAAAATATCTTATTATAAAGATGGTAAAATAATACATCTTTTATGTTGCAAAAGAACTATCTTTATCATTTTTAATTATACTGAATGATATACCATTTTTTTACATGAAAAATGAAGTATTTTTACATAACTGTGTACAAAAAAAAAGTATGAAGCAACTTGATAGTTATTAAAAAATGAGCACTACAAAACAAAGAATCATGAAATGAAGTGGTCTGATACTATTAGAAGAGTGGTTGGGACAACTATGCACAGGAATGTACTCTGTTTTAGAAAGCAACCAATGCAATCCTTTGGTGCGGCCTTGCTTCTTGAGTTCAATTCCAACAGTATTCCTAGCTTTCATGTTGAACCAGTTCAACCACTCTTTCTAAAAGCAAGCATTAAAATATTGACATAGAATACCTTTTTCTTTTTTAAACAATTTCTAATAATTGTCAAACTACAATGTATTTTTACTATTATTATTATTATTTATTAATACAAATAAAAAGAAATTCCATCCAAAAAGGAGAATTAATTTATAAATACTAATGCAAAATTTTTCAGGGTACTAGAGGGGGGGGGGAAGGATTAATTAATTAATTAGGAGAAATAAAAACAGATTTTCAATACCACATTTAATTACATACAAAATAAATGGAAATAGCCATGAACTTTTCTAATATAAAATGCTTTCTACCAGGAATAATAATGTTAGCAGATTAAAAAAAAAAAAAAAAAAATTTTTTTTTTTTTTTAAGTTGTTAATGAGAGGAATTTTGCAAATGTAATTAATATTCTTGAATAAATTAATGTAAAAAAATAAAAATCATTTTTATAATAAAAATATATCTTCCCTCTAAAAATTCATCTAGTTCAGCATAATTGTTTTTAGATATTTTTTATGAATTCCACTGATTTCTATTTCTCTATATTATATAAATAGATTGTTTTTATTAATTTAATAAGCTCATTTCAAAACAATAAAATTATGGTGATGAGATTTAAATATAATTGCTTTAAACAAAATAAAGATTACCTCATTTTTTGGGTGCACTGAAATAATAACAAAAAAAAAAAAACATTTTTTCTTCGTTATTATGTCTGGCCATATATTAAAAAAAATATTAAGTTTATTTTGACGAAACACTATTTTAAAAAATTATTTTTTATCAAATAATTTATTTTAAACAATTTTTCTGCCAGAACAAAAATCCCCAATACAATAAAAATTAAAAAAAAAAATCCTAATACCTGTTTCTGGCTTAAAAGATTCAAATCTATCAATTTGCTTTCAAAAGGCACAAATGACACTGGTTCAAAGGTGTAATATTGCATATTATTGAAATTATGCTGAAAACAAAAATGTATATGTACTATAAATAAAGACAGATACAAAGATGATACATAATACACCAATTATTCAGATTAAACAAATTTAAATAGCCATATATGCAGATAAAATTTGATTAATAATAGTTTAACTGAAAATTGTAATTTAATAACTGTGCTTAAACACAATTAATTTTAAATCTATTTAGGCTTCATTTTTTAATTTTTTTTTTTTTTTTTTGAAGAACCATCATTAAAGAATATTGTATGTAACATTTATATTAGGAAAAAGGATATTTCTAAATATATTTATAAAATATTGCAGCAAAGTGTGGTTTGAATATGTAAAAGGAAATAATTCTTACAGGTGTATAAGCTTTGACAACCATCATCATAGTTTCTAATCGTATTCCAAAATTATCTTTTTCATAATAACCAGGTTCTAAAATAAAAGAAAGTAAATGTGTGTGACAATTAAGATATTTATTTCCTGCTTTAATAACTAAGTCAATAAACATATTAATTAACTTCATAATACCCGATTTTGATCAAAAATGCACAGAGGTTGACTTGATATAGACTAAATGAAATAGAATTAAAAAAAAAAAAAAATTCACACATCTAAAAATTATAAAGAATTTTAATATACCTAGATACGTAATATGTTTATTTTATCTAGTAAGCAGATTAAATAAAATAAGAATGCAAGCAAAAAAGATTGCTTTATTATGAACAATTTACTATTTTAAACAAGGTTTCGATAAAGTTCCAAGAAATAAATGATTTTAAAATACAATTTTTTTTTTAAATATTTAATCTATATTGACTTCTTTTATTATATCTGCTTCAAAGAGGATGTTGATGGATTCATTTAAATATGTTTCAAATATGTATAAATTTTTCAATTTGTTGTATAATATCAATACCATTAATTCATTTCATATGCAAGTAACAGAAATGTGATAAAATATTTTTTAATATCTAGGTTTCATGTATATTATAATCAAAGTTGAACTCAAAATAATTATTTTCTAAATTTATTTCTTAAGTTTCAATTTTATGAATAATAAATTAGATTGCATGATCAAATATTCCATTTAATCTTGCATCATTTAAGATATCATGTACTTTCTCGACATAGCAGTTATTAGTGTAACAGAAATTTACTTTTACAATTTAAAATATTTTGATAATAATATATTGTTGCATAAAGTGAACTAAAAAAAATTTAAAGGCTATACTTACCATCAGACAAAAACATTCCAGGTTTTAATAAATGTCCATTTCCATTAGCAGATTTGTCAGAAATACCTATAGGACCTTATTAAATAAACAAATAGTTAAAAAATAATTATTTTAAAAATACACTACACTAAGTAGTAAAAAAATAGAATAGAAAGTTAGAAAAAGATAATATATATATAAAAATATATAATAGTATATATATATGCTTTAATTTTTTTATTTTATGTAACAATAAATCTTTCTTTTTAATTATAACATTTAAATGTAATCTATAAATGCTGAGACAAAATATGAATTTAAAATATAGTAATATGATCAAAAAACCTTACAAACTTAATAAAACTTCAAAACAGTCAAGGGAAAAAAAATTCCTGAAAAATTTATTTAAACTATACAATTTAAAGAAATTTTCATATGACAAAAAACCTTTATAAGCAATTTTTTTTAATGGAATTCTTTACAGTACACATTTGCCTATTTTCTATATTATAATTAATGGATAGTTAAACTTTGCAGCTGAATAATTAAATCATTTAGATTTATAAAAGGAAAAGGATATTAAAAATTGGTTCATTTATAGGTAATTAAGGATGTTATAAATTTTAAAAACTATAATAATTAAAAATCTCTAGTTTCTGAAAAATTATGTGCTAAGACAAATATGAAAAAGAACATTAGATTTCGTTTTGTGAAAGAAAATTAAAAAAAAGTAACATTTATTATAGATCGTTCAAAGTGCTATAATATGTATTGCTTAACAAGACACAATAAAACACTTATTTTTCTTAATTTATTTGATGAAAAGAAGGAACTGATGAAAAAAAATTATTAGTTTATGTATTGTTTGATTAATCATGTAAAATCTGTTACTATATGGGTTAAACTATTGAGAAGCTTATCATTAAAAAATTTTCACAGTCTATCACGAGATAATAAAAGTAGCTTACACAATGTTATTAATACTATTTAAGATAGGCGCTTAAATAAATTAGATAAAATTATATACATATGAAAAAAAAATCTCTTAATTATAATTGTTGTTCTGGGCAAATACATGGGATAAAACCAAAATGTACTTCTAATATATAATAATCCAATTCTTTTACATAAAATATTTTTTTTTATCTTTTTTTCTAAAAATTGATTTACTAATATTCAAACAGTGTTTGAAATTTAATTAAAATTAAATTTTTCATTCATCTTGGAATTTTATTAGATAACATAATACAAAGAAATTCATTTCTATTTTTACATATTAAAGAAAAGTGCAACTTTAGATTATATTGAAAGCTGTTGTAAAATTTACATGCATTTAAAATTTTCATGTGCTCACTGCATTTAATGTCTTTACAATTGTACAGTATAATCTTATATTTGCTTAATTAATCTAAATCGAATTCAAATTATATACTTGGGAAGACTAGATATAAAGACAGAATTCATACATTTTTGTAATGATTTTGATAATACACAGTCCAGTCACATTAATGTGACCACCTGTCAAAAGCCAGAATAACCACCTTGGGCAGAGCGGACCGCTGCGAGACGTGCAGGAAGAGAGTCAATTAGGTTTCTGAGGGTGTTCACAGGGATGTTGAGCCATGCCGACTCCAGTGCCGTGGCCAGCTGCGCTAGATTACGCGGTTGAGGATCCATGCCGCGAACAACCCGGTCGAGGTGGTCCCACAGATTCTCGATTGGGTTTAAATCCGGTGAGTTTGCTGGCCAGGGAGTACGGTAAACTCATCCTGGTGCTCTTCGAACCACGCACATACACTGCGAGCTGTATGACACCTCGCATTGTCCTGCTGGTAAATGCCATCATTCTGAGGAAAAATAATTCGCATGTAGGGGTGGGCACGGTCTGCAAGGACAGATGCGTACTTGTGCTGATCCATCATGCCTTCCACAATGATGAGTGCACCCAATGAATGCCAGGAAAACATTCCCCAAACCATGATGTTCCCTCCTCCAGCTTGGATCCTTTCGGCAATTGTTGCAGGATGTTTGCTTTCAGACGTTTCACCCCGTATACGCCAACGTCCATCTGTCCGATGCAGCCTAAAACGTGATTCATCGGAAAAAGCCACCTTTCGCCACTCTGTGGACGTCCAGTTTCGGTACTGGCGAGCAAATTCCAGCTTTCGTCGCCGAACAGCAGTGGTGCATTAACCAGGCGTCTGCTGCGGAGGCCCATGCGCAGCAACGTTCGCTGAACCGTTGTTGAGGATGCACTCTTGGTAGCCCCTTGGATCATCTGGGCGGTCAGTTGCACGTCTATTCACCCGAACGCATCTCCGTAGATTTCGTTCGCCTCTGTCATCTATAGCCCGTGGTGCACCACATGTGCCATGCCGCTGATTTTGGATAGTGCCATTTTGCCATGCATGGTATACTTTTACCACGACGGCACGCGAACAGTTCACAAAATTAGCCGTTTCCGAAATGTTTCCACCCTTGGCCCAACAGCCAATGCTCATTCCCTTTTGGACGTCGGATAAATCGCTACGTTTCTGCATTACGCCAATGATTGAAATGCTTTCCGATGCCCTAGGACATCCTTTATATGCACTCCACTGCAATATGCTGCCACCTGCCTTTTGTGATTGGTCATTTCATGTTGACGTCGAAAGTAGGTGGTGGTCACATTAACGTGACTGGACTGTGTGTATATATAATTTTATATTTTTAATGTGTTAAGTCTGACAGCCCATTTATTAAACTATAATATTACATTCTTGATTTCCAAGATTAAAAAGCTTTTCTTAAAATATCATGTTGATTTTGGTTCACTTTTCCTCCACAATCTTCCAGAGACCATCAAATGTTTTGGGGTACCCTTTATAAAGAGCTTTATTTAAAAGCCCAATAATCCACAACACACATGTTGGGAGACTTGGGTGGGATGCATTTAATTAGCATTAGTCTATCCTGCATTAGATGGATGGTTAGTTAACATTAGATGCCTTAGTCTTATCCTGATGGAACACAGTGGAGATTATTTGGGTAAAGTGATGGGGTGACTTTTTTTTTTTTTTTTTTTTTTTTGAAACTAGGAGTTTCCTAACATTACATATTTTTTATATTAATCTATATTAATTTTGACATTTTTTTCTACTTTCCTTAAGTTTTACATTATAAGAGAATCTAGTAATAATCATAAAACTAATTTAGCAAAACTTCCCTTGTTTTCCTAGAACCAACATTTCATGTTTTGTGTGTGTGTGTGATAAATCTATCTTTTTCTGTTGCAATCAAATAAATATATTCAAGCCTCATCAATTTTAACAAATGTACATTTTATACCTAACAAATAATTTTCATATAACAATCTGCACATGATCTTATGTTGAGAAACATTTGGATGTTTTTCAACATGTCCCATGAATATAGTTATTTTTTTTTTTCTTTTGATTTAAAATCCTGCTTTTCACATATTGTTTTTTAAATAATGGATTTCTCTTTGGTGTAAAAATATAACTTTCACTGTACAGCTTATTTTTCAGCGATATATTAAATTAAAGAACTTAACTGATGCAGACAATAATTAAATCCTGTTCCAAATTGATAAATTTTAATTTTTTTAATTCATTTAAATTTAATTCACTGAGAACGTCAAAATTTGAACATTTTTTAGTACACTAAGATATTAATAATGGTCTAAAAATGCTTAAAAAAGAGTTAATTTTTAATAAATTAATAAAAAAAATGTTCAAAATCTATTACATTGTGAAAAATTTGTAACGTTCCTAGGTTTTGCATGTAAATCAGAAAATGCTGCAGAATGTGAAAAGTCAGCAAAGTCAATGAAAAATAGTAAGTGAAATAAATAAATAACAATTTTGATCTGTTTTTTAATAAAACAAGTTACTGAAAACATAATAATGTTTTGAAAACGCTTAAAAAATAAATCATTAAAAAATTATCAAAATCTTACTTTATGAAAAAACTGTAAAAGTTTGCAGATAATTTATTTTATAATACACAATTAAAAATGAAATTGTATACAAATTCAGTAATTTAATGGAAAGTTAAAATTGATTACTAAAGACCACTCTTATTTTTATAACCTAAGAATTATGATTTTAAAATAATCATAATGGGGAATACCCCTTCCACCATGCCAAGCAGAATCAGGGAAAAATACTGAATTTGTCATTGGAAATCAGCAAAGCACATAAGATTTCATTTAATTTGGTAAAATAAACCCTAATTGACATTCAAACATTCATTGAACACATCAAAGCAACATATCTTAAAAATAATCTCTTCTTATTCTCTAACTCTCATTTCACTATCCAATCAATCATATACAAATTCAATATATGCAAATTTACTGACCTACATATAATGACCGATACAACTTTAATTAATCTTTCTTTAAATGCAATCAGTTATCTAACAAAAATCTCCAATAAATATGTCCTATTCAATAAGTTTCCTCAAAAAAAGAAAAAATGTCAATATGATAATGCTACTAAAACCAGCTAATATCCAGGACCACAAAGCTATAGAATCATTAGACTCCTCAATGGCGTTGAAAAATCTTTGAAAAATTTTATAGATCTGAACGAAATGGAAGATTGCTGCTAATACACACAGTCCAAGGCTATTGTCATTCAGAAAGAACAACCAATACCAATTAACTCAACCTGGAACTTTTACTCAACCTAGAACAAATTACATGAATAGGCAAGATGAGATAAATGAGGTAATCATTGACAACTAACTATAATATTTAGAAGTCATATCAACTATGTAAAAGATAAAATAAATAACAAACTCCACCTCATTTATAAGCCATCTTTCCTAGAAAAATAAAGTTATCCTATTTAAATGTCTTTCTTCTAATTTTCACCTACATTACCCCCATTCGGGAAAAAGATTCAAGTTCAAAAAATAAAATTTTATGAATCATAACCAATAAACCATGAAAAAATGCTTCCAAAACTACAATACCTAATCACCTAACCCCTATAACAACCTAATCATTATTCTTTGCTTGTATGAAGAAACTCATATACAAATATCAAATGATTTTCACCTCTCAGATCTTCATAAAAATTTCCTCATCACGGGCAACGGGCGTACCGGTTACTGAGTTCCAAGGTGGCTTTAAGAGCCACAATACCTCCACATCTTAATTTAATTAAAACATTTGCACAAAATGGGGTTGCTTAAAATTAGTAATTAATTTCCTCATCACTTGATACTCTTTTAAATATATAATCTAAATCTACATAAGCCAATTTGCAACTTGAAACATTCTAACTTTTTTTCTCTACTAATCACAGTCAACATTTAAATCTTGTCCTTGACACTTGTCTAAAACCCTTAATCAGCATAGAATTATTTAAAGTACTGCTACTCTGTACAGCTCAAATATTATATTAAATACTAAAAATAATTAATTACATTTAAAATATAAATAAATGTATAAGGTTTTCAGAAAAAGATCTTATTGTTTTTCTATTGATAAAAACTATTTATAGTAAAATTTAATTACTTTTTTTTTTTTTTTGTTCATTATGGTTCCTAATAATATGCAAAATGTCAAATTATCTAAATTAGTTGTATTACAATAGATAAATATTTAAATAAAAGATAGAGAATATAACACATATTTAAAAAAAATACCTTCATGGACACCAAGGAAATGTCCTATTCCATGCCCTGTTCCATGTTGATAGTCTAAGCCAATTCTGAACAAAGGTAACCTTGCTAAAATATCTAAATCAATATCTAAAAAGAAAAATAGATTTTTAAAGGGTAATGTAAACAAAATAAATAACATTTACAAAAAGATAAAAATTCTTAATTTTAATCAAAGATAAAATCAAATAAGTTTTACCTCTTAACCTTTTCTGGAAACACAGCAGAAATAAGATCAATTGCTCCCATTAAAACTCTTGTATAAGTAGCCTAAATTTTGATCAAAACAAAATTTGAATGCAAACAAATATTTTTCAATTAAGAATGTCATTTTTGATTAACTTCATTTATAGGACAAATAAAAGATAATGTAATTCATATTGAGAAGAAAGAAGAAAATATCAGAATTATGCCTTAAGTATATTTAAAATATAAAGAGAGAAAAAGTGACACAAATGGGATGATGAAAAATTTAAAGTGCATAAAAATTACATTTTTTTAATTAATAAAAATATTTTTATAAATCATTTTATATTTTTATAATCTAATAAATATTCTATAAATTATTAAAAACAAAAGTTTAAAATACTTAAATATATAAACAATTATAAATATTTTACCACTTCAAAATCAGTAGGTGCCCCAAAATGAAATGTGCGAGTGATATCTGTGGTACCATCCCTATGAATACAAAATATAACATTTCAAGTAGAATGATCATAGTTAAACAATTTCTTCTTGAAAAAAGAACTATAAAAATTAATATTCCTACACACTCACAAATATTGCCCACCAGAATCTAAAAGATACATATATTTCATGTTAACGTTTCTATTGGTGAGGATCTGTGGTCGGTAGTGAATAATTGCCCCATTTGAACCAACAGCTGAAATGGCAGTAAAACTTTCACTTTGGTATCCTTCTTGCTCCCTGAAAAATAAAGATGCATTATCAGAACTATTTTATTTAATAAAAAATAAACAGAAATCCTAAATTATTATTAGATTATAAAAATATACTGACAGTGATCAGATGAAAAAAAATAGCAAGAGGCCAATTCGAGTGGAATAAAAAAGAACAGCATCATAGGGGAGCAAATATCATTTAAGAGGGATTTCAATTGCAATAAAAATAATTTTAATTTTTAAGAATTCAAATTTTAAATGATACAATACTGAATGAAAACATTCCACACTAGCTATTAAGTCTTTTCCTTTTCAAGCAATTTTGCGTGCATGTCTATTTAACTAGCACCCCTAACAAGTAATTATTTAATAAAATAAAGATTATTACACTGAGAAAAAAACTGAAATTGTATCAAGAAAAATTTCTTGCAATCAGTTATTTTATGATTGAATAATGTTTTGCATTGGTCAGGTATTTTAAATAATGAGAATTAAGAAAGTAGTAAACTATTTAAAGGAAAAAAATTCCATTTCTGGAATTTCTAGTATACACATCAGTTATACTATCTTTTGTGATTCTCACTAGAATGATCAAAATCAATTTAATTTCCTAAATTTGAAGGACATTTGAATAATGCATTATTGCATTCTTTTAAAGTTAAATATCAAAGTAAATTTGACACAAAGTGTGATTAATGAAAGAATAAGTTCATATTTTGAATTTAATGTCTTTATTTTTATGATTCATTTCAAATTTGAACATTCTGTGCAGATTCACATTTTTTTAATTAAAAAGTTTTTTTATAGTGCATTAACATTTTTGATGTTTTTGTAATATAAAATACTTCAATGTTTTAAGTTCAATTAAAAATTAAAGATTCACGATCTGCAAATTTTCATGAATCATCTAGTGACATAAAATATTTAATAACGATTAAAAACAATATTAATTAGAATATCCAACATCTTTTAACACATCATCCAACTCTTTTTTTTTTATTGTCACAAGACTGGGTAGGTTTTCACAGAAGGCTTGTTCAATCAAAAAAAGGGAATTGAAAAGCCTTTCTCTGTTTCATCAGATGATCATTTTAAGAATATTTTTAATAGTTTTGATTAATAATTGATATGAAAAGATAGACTTACTTTCTAAATTTAGCCAGAGTTTTAGCAGCTTTAATTTCATCCCAATGTTTTCCTTGCAGTACTTGTTGTTCAAGCATGGCAACAAAATCTACAATAGCCACAGAATCTTTCAACTATATATAAAAAAATTTTTTTACCAAAGATATTTTTATAAATTATATATCTATAACCAGAATTTGTTACAGTAACCTCTCGTTACTTCTAGTAATCAGCCCATTTGGAACCAGGCTGTGCTGGATTAGCGAGCATCAATATAGTTTTAAGGGGATATCAAAGATAAAGCCCCATAGATAAAATTTTAAATGATTAATAAACATATACATATTTAATGTGTTTACAAAATTTTGAACCCATATAGACATTTTAAATACAGGGGGTTATCAAAATAATGGAAACACCTGTGAATAAAAGAGACATTTTTGAATGAGCTTCGTAAGCATTAAAATATAATAATAGCTACCAGTTTTTTTTTAAATAGAAATGTATATATTCTGGTAGTATGTGGTAGCTTTATTGAAATTCTGTAAGGGTTGAATTTATCTCAAACGCGTCTAATATCGGACCTTCCAGATTTTCAAACAGGTTAAATTGTAGGAGCCCATCTAGCTAGAGCAAGTGTAACTGAAACATCCCAACTTTTAGGCGTTTTTAGAGGTACTGTGTCTAAAGTCATGACAGCATACACACAGTGTGGCAAGAAAAGCTCGGCAAAGCAAAAGAGCGGACGGAAGGAGAAACTCAGTGAAAGAGACCGACGGGTATTGAAGCGGATTGTGATGTCTCAAAACCAACAACTGCAGTAAAAGTGGCTGCAGAGTTCAATCAGCATCTGAAATCTCCAGTGTCAATCATTGCAGTTAGAAGGCACCTTCATAAACAGAACATTTATGCCAGAGCAACAATTCCCAAGTCACTTGTAACAGATGTTAATGCCAAACGTCCTCTACAATGGTGCCACACTCACAAAACCTGGTCGATTAATAAGTAGAAGAAAATAATATGGCCTGACGAATCGTCTTTCACACTTTTCCCTACAACAGGATGGGTGAACATCTGGATAAAACCTGCACAAGCGTATGATCGTGATTATCTCCTTCCAACAATCATGGAGGTGGATCCGCCATGATATGGGCAGCTGTGTCATGCTATTCTGCTGAACCAATCTTAACCCTGAAAGGTAGGATCACTGGAGAGAAGTATAGAGAAATTTTAGTTGACCAAGTCCATTCTATGATGCAAACTTTGTTTCCTACAGGAGATGGAATTTTCCAGGATGATGACGCACCCATTCATGCAGTGGGACTTGTCCAATCATGGTTTGATGAACATGAGAATGAAGTTAAACATCTACTTTGGTGCACACAGTCACCCTACCTCAATATCATTGAACCATTATGGTCTATTTTAGAGCGTTCAATACGTAATCCATATCCTCCACTGGCATCTCTCCCAGAACTTTCACAATATCTCCATGAAGAATGATACAATATTCCTCTAAACACTATTCAGCACTTGTATGAATCGATTCCTAGGCGAATCAAGCTGAATTACATGCCGAAGGTGGTTCTACACCACACTAATAAAGGATTCTTTATAAATCTATGGTGTTTCCATTATTTTGATAACCCCTGTATCTGATGAATGTGAGACCTTGTCTCTATCTGGCGGTCAAGGTCAACCCATTATAGAACAAGCCGAATGCTGGGTTAAAGAGAGGTTACTGTTCTTAATGTACATAGTAGTTATATACAAAACATACTGCAGCATTCTTCATTCCTTTAATTTCAACTGGATTTTTAACAACTTTTAATTCTGCCACAGGTGAAGGTTCTGTATGAATAATTCTATTCCCCTGTCAATATAAAATAAAATTAATATATACACAAAAATTGTATAATTTTAAAAGTTTACATCTATTACAATATTCAGTGAAAATCAGATTTACAATTTATAATTAAATAATTATCAGTCAATAAAAATTAAGTCTTTTAATTATAAGTAGCATAATCATGAAGTATGAATGACATAAATTAAAGTAATTTT
The DNA here is from genome assembly GCA_021605095.1 of Caerostris extrusa. Taxonomy (NCBI): domain Eukaryota; kingdom Metazoa; phylum Arthropoda; class Arachnida; order Araneae; family Araneidae; genus Caerostris; species Caerostris extrusa. The sequence continues at coordinate 71,172 of BPLR01000984.1, read as the reverse complement.
TTTTTTCAACACTTTCTAGCTGTATCATTTCTAATGCATAAAGCATTTTTAGATATTATTTTTAATCTTTTAAGGCTATTTCTAAGAAGTATAAATTTTTAACAAACTTTTGCAATAAACTCAATATGTAAATGAAAGGATATTTTTAATAATAGATGGATAGGTTGGAATATCATGTCATTTGCATATATGTATGTCACTTGCAGATTCAATTTAATTGTTCACAAATTCTTAAATTATTTTGTTCCAATAAACATGATAAAATACTTTTATTAAAATAAACTTAAAGCCACATTTTAAAAATTTTATAACAAACTTAAAATACTATAATAACTAATATTAAAGCATAAAGATGTTCAAATTATATACTAAAATTCAATAAGAAAGCTTAAATGAAAAATGCATTTCTTTTAAAAAATAATTTATTCATTTATGTGCTAATAAATAATACAAATTTATTTATGTGCTAAAAATATTATTTAATGTTTCATTAAAAAGAAATTTGAATTATCAAGGAAATAAAAATTAGAAAAATTGTTAAAAATGCTACAGACTTCAGGAACCAGATTAACCATGGCATAACTGGAAGATGAAGATATTAAAATTTTTCCAGCTTCAGGTATAATTTTTTTCATGTCTTCAAAGGCATGAATATAATCTTCTACCTACAAATTAAAAATATGTAAATATTATAAAAATAAATAATAATTAAAATGTTATTTTAATTAATTTATGCTGTCCATTAAAAAATTTTCACATTCAATTAAAGTTAAAATCTTGTTACACTAAATATTTATAATTAAAAGTAAAGATCAATTCACAAATGTTAATTAAAAATTCATTAGAAAATTGAAATAAACATTTTAAGTAAGTTAAAAAAGTTTAAAACAAAAAGTTAAAAGTAAAACACAGTTGAGTAAAATTTCTGGATCCCAATGAATCTTCAATAAGTGAGTTGGTAATTAAAGAGTGTTATTTATTTTTTTGTTATAACCTCCCCCTCCCCCCCCACAAAAAGATTTTCAATACAAAACTAAATTGCTATGTTAATAATAGCTACGCTATTTAAATGTGATATTTTTCTAAATATGTCCGTAATTCTTTATTTTTAACTGAAAGTATCAAAATAGCTATAAAATAATGTTTTAAGTACCATAAATTATTAGGATCACATTAAAAGTCATTTGAATTAAATATAAAGCATTGCTTTAACATTTGATACAAATTTGCTGCTACGATTTTAGAATGATTTTGCAATTAATTGGTTGATTGATATAAACATATTAATTATTCTTGCTTCATAGCACAAATCAGGAGTGGGGAATTAACCAAAATATTTCTGATTCTCATGTTGGATATTTTATATTGATTCCTTTCTGTAATTTTATGTACTATATTTACTAATGGATTTAGAATAATTTGTAAAATCAGTTCAATAACTTCTATTGAACTTAGACCTTAAAAAAAAAAAAAAAAAACCCACCTACACACACAATAACATTAAAAAAAAAAAAAGTTTTCAAAGTATTTTTTTTTTTTTTTTTTTTTACAATTTTAAAAATGTAATATTTGCACTAATTTAAAAGACATTCTTGTACCCTGAATTTGTTTACAAAAATATATATGTCCTACAAAAATAGCAGTATCAAGGTATTATAAAAATTCAAAACAAGCAAAAGAAAACTTTAAGTTTTTAAACACAAAGATATTATATTTGTAATACAATAAATTGTATTTTTTTAACAATAGGAATAGCATCTTTTATTATTGATTTAAGATAGCTTTTTATAAGCCTCAATGCTGAGAAACATCTCTCAAAACTGACTTGATATGCTGCTAAAGTAACTGTCTTTGCATTATTGAAGGATATACAAGTGAATTGCCTTTTAAGATTAATTTCTAGAATATTGGAAAAATAAAAATTATTTTTCAACAGAGTAGGGAGTTAGTGTCTGACTACAACTCCTTCAAAAATGCTGACTCCCGACCTTTGGCCTAAATGAATGATGTTGTTATTTAATGAATGTCTGCTCAAATATTTTCATATTTTATAGAATGTTTAGTTTGACTTAACATAATATGCATTTGCAAAATTTCTAAAATCCAATAATATATTTTGAGAAATGATTTTTCCGTCACGCTTGCTAAAAAACAGATTTCATTTAACTTAAGCAAAAATTTGTTTATAATGCAATTATTATTGTAATGTATTGAATGTATTACACAATAAATGTAACGTACAGAGTTAATATATTGTACAATATTAAATATAAATAAAAGTGGAGAAATTTCAATATTAATGAAAATAATATAATTATACCTTTACACATTCTGATCCATTATTTAAATTTGGGCATAGATGTTTTTCAACCTCTGGTGTCAATTTGAGTGGTCTAATGTACAATCTGGAAGTAAATTACAGTTTAAATAGTAAAAAGTTTAAAAAAAAAAAACAATTTTATATAATAATTTGTAAGACATACTTTATTTCAATTGTTGTAACAAAAGAATAAGCTTTAAATAATGGAGTATGTTCAACATCACTTCCTCTTAAATTGAATAACCCTAATTGAAGGAGGAAAAAACAGTATCTGTAGTAATCAAAAACTAATTTATAATAATTTAATTAAATGTTTGCAATTGCATTAAATTTAAATCTAGCATAAGTAATTTAATCAATTCAGTTTAAAATTTTAAGAGGCATAAATTATTGACATATCAAAATAAACAGCACATATAAATAATTTAAATATTTCTTATAAAAGAAACAAAACAAAATAAAAATAATAAATAAAGCATTAATAATAAACAAAAAAGAATATTGATTTTAAAATATATTAATGTTATTGAATACCTAAAGGCTCGTGCCCACCGAGGGCGAAGCGTTTAAGTGACAAGATTTGACCAATCACTAGCCTCGCCACGTTCGCCTGAAACCGGTTTGAAATGCACCGCTTCGAATTGACCAACTTTCAACTCGAAGTTGAACTTCACTAGGCGTAATGCTATTTCTAATGTTTCGCTGTGAAGGGGTCGAAAAATTTTCTCGCCTGCCGCGTCGTCGCCTCGGTGGGAAGGAACCTTAACACCTATAAAGCAAAAGGAAAAACTTCCTTTCTTCACAATAATTTTTGATTGAAAACAGGAAAAATCTCAATATTCCCACTTAACTTTCTAATAAAAATAAATTTAAAAAATTGTTTATTGAAGTAATTTTTTAAAAACAGACTTGATTACTAATTATTTAAGAATCATCCAGCATATGTGAAAATATCATGTATCAAGAGTTAAATAAAAAAATCTTAGATTAAAAGCTTTAAATAATTATTTAATATCTAATGTCTAGTAATTTTTTTTATGTCTATTGTATTCTTAGAGCAAATGTCACAATTTACTTATGCAATAATTTAGGAAGATTTGAATAAGTCTCAGAATATAAATTTAAATAGCTGGGAAGTGATTAATAATTATAAATATATATATATATTGCTCTAAGAATAAGTGTAATGTTATGTAAAACCTTAAAAGATTAATTATTAGATAATATATTTCCTGATTGAGTAAAAAAAAAAAAGGTACTTTTTAAAAGTTCACTGTATTAAAAATATATGTTAAAAGCAATTTAGTAAATCAAAAGAAAATTTATGAAATATAGAATATAAAGTGCCTATAAATCAATGGATATAAAACACTCATATGGGTACAATAATTATTGATAAATACTGTAATTGAAAAATAAAAAAATTTGAATTATTTATCTATTGAAATAAGTAAAAGATATAACATACATGCAATTTCATCTAAAGCTGTCACAATTGTCCCATTGGCTTTTTTCTTTCAAGATCTCTTTTAATTTATAAATTTTTCTTGCCATGATTGACCTGAATTAAATTATATACATATTATTACTCGTTAATATTGTAAATAAGTATTAAAAATTCACTTGAAGTATATTTTTTTTAAAAATTAGAAAATAAATTAATATTTTAGTAATTTGTGTTATTTTGCTAAAATAAATAAATAAATAAATGAATGAATGAATATACAAATAAATAAAATAAAAATAAAAACATAAAAATTTAAATGAAATATAAATCTAAAGAAATATTTAAAATTTAAGAACAAGAAATTATTTTACAAGATAATTTGAGTAATATGCATTCTAATTCGAAGTACTAATAAGTTAATTTAAATATAGGATAAAGCATTTTTATGTTAAAAAAATTTAGAGTTATTACAAATAAAATAATAAATAATAAACATTATGTAAACAATAAAATTTATAAAATGCTTTTAAATGATACTAAAAACAAAAATGCTGAATAAATAACGAAAACTGGTATTAAAATTAAGTTTAAATTGCATAAGATTAATAAAGATTTTAATATTAATTAGCACTGTTCCAGCATAATGGCCAAGAAAGTATAATTAAAAACTAAGTAATTTAAAATAAAAACAATATTAATATTAAAATCAAATAATGTATTTTAGATTATATTATCATTACCAGCATACTTTATATCATGTATAAACACATGAGCCACAGATTCCGGCACACGACCTTGGGGTATGCTCCATATGTCATCAATAAGATTATTGCTGTCTTCCAAAAGATTCAACCCTTTGGATTTTTAGCTTTTCTTTTAGTGGCAACCACTAAGAAATGAAAATTAATGTTTATCTTATTTTTTCATTTGCAATTTCATTGATTCATATATTGTTAGGAAGAGAGAAATTTGACTTTCCACTTTTAGTATTGTTTAGGTTTAAATTTTTTTGTTCAAAAAATAATAAATAAAAGAGCCAGTTTTAAGATATGCTTTTAAATAAAATAAATCAGAGTTTCACTAAAAAATTATTACATAAAAATTTATGTATATTTTTATATGAGTTTGGTTTGTTATAAAATAATTCATTACAAATATAATAATAAGATTGCTTTTTTGAATTTTTTTTTCTCTTTACAGGCAAATCTGGACGAAGTAATATGTAGCAGTTTAAAGAACTTACATATGTAACAGTTTTAAGAGATTTTTCTCTTTAAGTGACAGAAGAAAAAAAAAATGTTATGAAAATATATTAACTGAAAAAAAATTAACAAAAATGAAATAATGTTACATATTCAAATCTAATACCGCATTATAAGGAAGAAGTTTTGAATCAACTCCAACATTCATTTCTGCACTAAGCATTTGAATGATCCAATCATCAGGATTAAGTACGCCAGCTTCAAATCTTTTCATCAAGATCCAATTACAATCAAGTTCTTGCTCAGCTTGAATGAAGTATCTCCCATCAGTCCATAGGGGCAGCTACTTTTTGAAAGAATTACAGCAGTTCCTGTTGAACAAAGGTGTGATATTCAGTAAAAAATGTTATTCAGCTCAAGTCAGTTTTGAAAGAACTACAGTAATTCTAGTTAAAAATGCAAGATTCAATTAAAAATATTAGCTAACCTTAAAAACTATAGAAGAATTATTTAGCATACCTGCAGATCCAGTAAATCCAGAAATAAACTCTCGACGCTTATCATGATCAGTCATAATTTTGCTCTGAAAATTAAGTATTATCCTAAATTCATTTAAGCTGTCAATGTACTATTACAAATGCATACATTTTTATCAAAAAGGTTTTTAAAGTTGCTTATAAAAAGTTTCTTTTACAGATCATCTATTTTGCTTTTAATTAAAAAAAAAAAGAGGAATAAAAGAGTTGAATAATTGTTTTTTTCAATCGATTACAGAATTTGGACTACTAGAAAATGTTTTGCTTATTAATTACAGAGCATCAGTTTTATATGATTACTAATTACTTAAAAATAGCAATTAAAGTAGAGTTGACTTTTAGAAGCCAAAATTGAAATATGAACTATATATATATGATTTTATATAAATCACTATGCATATGAAATGTCTGTAAGTATTAAGTATATCTGAGATATAAGGTTTTTTTTTTTTAATATGGATAAATGAACTTAATTTTTTTAATATGGATAACTAAACGAAAAGTAACGAATAATTGAAATGTAAATCCCCAGATACATTTGATTTATTATTGCATATCTTCACTCCAAGACATATTTGTCAAAAAAATAAATAAATAAATAAAAAAAAAAAAATGCATTAACATTTTATAAATCTAATAGAATGGCTGAATGAACCAGAAAAAAAATTTAAGGAACAATTATGAACTTGTTTTTTCTAATAATTCATTTTCTAGAAAGACAAATGTTAATTTTGATGAAATGGAGAAATAGTAAAATACAACATAAATACAATTTTTATCCTTACTTGATGCTCATCAATTGATGGCACAATGTAGGCATCATATCCACTAGCCTTCATCCTTAACCTCAGGCGACGCAATCTGTCTGTTGTGTTGACTCTGTTACCAAAGGCATTCTTTACATTCAAATTAAAAAAATGCAACAGAAAGGCTGATTATAAAATTGCTTAATTAAACAATTCAATCATCAATTTGATGACAAATATACAGCATTTAATTAAACCATCCATCCAAACCAATTTACAATACAGTACAAAAATGTTTACTATAAAATACTTCTTTTTATGCATGATCATTTAGCTTTCAATTCTACAAAAGAGGGTGGGAAGCAACATATTAAAAGATAATTCTTTCATTCAAATATCCTCAAAATATGTAATATTCAAACTATCAATCATAAATTAAAATGAAGGGTCTATAATAACTTTTGAAGAATAAGAGACATGTTTATTGATAAACAATCACAATGAGATATTTAGAGATTCTGAGATGGAAGCCCTTTATATATTTTCAACAAGCACACACCAAGGATTTTTCCTCGGTAGAAGTTCAACAAAATAAATTAATTATTTGAGAAAGCTCAATAGGACATACTAAATTTAAAAAATTAAATGTATTAAAGTCAAAATCTCAATTTTAATTATTATTTATTAATAGTTTTTACATCTTACTAATTTTGGTTCAAATATATAAAAAGAAAAATTAAAAACTAAACGACAAAAAAAAAAATTAAAATTTAATTTTAAACGATTATACAAAATTAAAAATAAAATCCATTCTTCTTATGTCAGCTCATTGATTATATCAATTAGGTCAACTTAAATATTTTGATGAACATTTAATAAAGCTAAGCCATTTTGATGTTCTTGTCTTACAGTGTTTCTCAAATAGGATTTTAGCCATTATAACACTGAAAAAGATGTTTCATTCACACACGTCACCGATAGAACAGCAAATAATTTTAATAAGAAATATATATCAAGATATATATTCTTGTTGCACTGCCTAATGTTTCAAATACGTTTTTGGGGCCTGAATGGCCAAGTGTCTAGCGCTCGGTGCCGCAGGTTTCGGGTTCGAGTCTCGGCGGTGCCATGGATGTTTGTAGTGGTTCGGAATCCACTTTAAGCAGTAGATTCCAGTCTCCTATGACTGTAAGAGCGTCCGGAGCCAAAGGCAGACTTCTACCTACGGGTGCTCCATCACAACAGAAGCTGCTTCCTTCCCTTTCAATCATGAGTACGCGTGGGCTTGGCCTCGATGTCTGCCAAGTGGGATAAGAAACAACAACAACATTTTTGGACAATTTATGAAATCGCAATTTTAATTCCCTTTCTAAAATGGAAGTACTAGTTGAAATATTATAAAATTTACACAAATCTATAAAGTCGTGTAACTTTGTTTCTTTCTATTTATCTTTACCTTGAAAAAAGCATCAGCATTTTCTAATATTGTTTAGTGATTAATAAACCTCTCTTTCAATTTTTATCTGCAAAATGGTATATACATTGTTTTTCAGAAAAAAATCTTCTATTGAATAAGCTGATATTAGCTGGGAGGTAATTCTTACGTTTTTTTTTTTTTAAATTTCAAAATTGAATTAGATCACTAATATATTTCAGCTTTTAATAACATTATCTTTTTGGAGTGAGAAAAAAAATTACAAATATCAATTATGCTGCATACTTTTTCAACATCTCTTCACTTTTATAGCATTCCCAAAGCCAAATTCAAACAGTGAGATGAGCAATGAACATATAGTGCTTGAGGAGATAATTTTATGATTGCTTATAATCCATTATAAGCAATCATAACCATGTCCATATAAAAATGGTAAATCTATTTAATAATTTTTAAGACATTAAATTATTGTATTCATCACAGTTGGTCCTGTCATATTTAAAATAGGTAAAAATTGTTCACAGATTTTATTTTCTTTACGAGTTACATACTGAATATATAAATAAAACTGTTTAAATTGTGGATATATCACAGGTTTCATTGGGTAATATGGAGAAACATTCGGAAGAATTTATGGCTTGTAAGATCTGTCATAGAATTAATTTGTTACAAGCAGATATTATTTGGTTTTGAATAATTCAACTTATATTTGAAGAATTTTTGGCAAAATGTTGAAAATGTTTTATTAAAATTGCACCATCAGCACTAATTCATTCTCTTGATAGAGCATGGAAATTCCTTTCATTTGAAGTTGGTATAATTTCTATTGAAAATTTTCCAAAATATTTATGTGTTCTTAAAGCAATATTTGTTGATCACAAAGAATAACGGTCTTACTGATTGGAACAAGCTATCTCTAATTACAAGTTATCCATTTTTGGTAACTTGAGAAGAACCAATTACATCAATAATTTTAGTGATTAATTAAGTTTTCATATTTTTTTTATAGTATTAAGATTTTTAAAAGAGAACTAATGTGATACTCCATTTCTTGGAGCTTAGAAAAAATATTTCAATGCCTATTTCTAATTTTTCCCTACTACAGTTAAAGAAAATATTAAGCAATATTTACAACACACCACATTTATTACATAGACAACCCAAATAAATCTTTGTAACCAACAAAACTGAAAACTTTACTTTTCTCATTTATAAAATAATTAAAATTTGTGTTAATTTCCAGAACTTTTTTATTTTTCACCTGATTTTTTATTATTGTATACCTATATTCTACAAATCATGCAAATTACTAGGAATTATTTCAGACAACAAACTGACATTTGTTTTTGCATTAATAAAATAATTTGATATTGACATCATTACTGGTAGTGCATTGCACATTTTTTATATGTATATCCCATGCACCTGAATGAATATTTAGTACACTTTCATCAGTTTTAAATATTTTCTTTCTATATAAATCAAATAAAGTGTTAAGTAATGTTAAGTTTTTTTCTACCATTATTCTCTAAAAAAAATGAGAAAATGTTAAATTAATCTCAACAAAAATTTCAAATATGATTTGAACCATAAATATACAAATAAATTTATTGCATTTCAATGTGGAATTATTTACAATGATATTAAACAAGCATCATGGCTCCCAAAATAACAACAATAAATTAATAAGAGCAGAATACATTTTATAATGCACTATAAATTTTTCGTAACATGTAGGATGTGAAGAATTATAACAAGAATTAGAAATAAAATTTAACTAATAATAATTAAAAAGCAATAAAATTAAATAATATTAACCAAATGGAGTATTATTTATTGCAATGATGATAAATACTATGAGAATACTGGAAACATCATAATGTAACAATCAGAAATTTCACACAAAGAAACCACTTTCTATAGACTTGATTGAAGTAAAAAATGACCATATAAGTGAAAGTGATAAAAAAATACCCTGAAACCACACAGGTCATCATAAAAAAATAAGTCCATAAGTAATGGATCAAATTGAATTAATTATTGCCATTTGGTACTAAAACAGGGATTTGACGGCATACTTACAATATGAGAAAATCTACTTGCACTATACCTGAATTCCTTAAGTTTGAACTCGTGCACACATTTCATTTATAGGTTTGGTTGGGAAGGGGGGGGGAAGGGAGTGCCAAACTCACAGACTCTCCCTGTGTGCGAGCCTGTTTTCAAGAGTACATGATTGATAAACATGTGTGTTTGTATTTAAATATGTAAATAAAAAGATTCAGTTTCAAGTGATATTATAAATAGAAAGTTATGCCAACAGAAAGAGCAATTTAATTTTAATTAAAAAGAATTATAAATATTTTTTACTTCCTTCTTAAGAATAGATAGTTACATTTAAAATGTACAAAATAAGAAAAACATTATATGCAAATGTTTGGTTGGAATTCTTTACAGCCTTACATTTAAACCAAAGTAATAATATGTTGCTTTCAGATATTATCTTTAAACAATAACACATTTTGATAATTTCTGCTATAAAATTTAAAAATATGTAGAAATTAATTTTAAGTAACCATCTATGATTTTGAATTAATAATAATAAAATTACACTGATTACTATTGAAATATTTATTAATAAATTTACTTAATGACTAATAAAATATCAATTACTAAAAAGCTTTGTACAAAACTTATAACACCAATAATATACAAAATAACAATTTAACTTTCAATAGCAATGTTTTCTGTTCATTAAAAATGCAGAAAAATATTTTTATACTTGCAATAGGTTCAAAAAATTTTCTAGTGGAAGCACAGACACACCATTTGAAACACATATAGATATAAAACAGATACTTTCTGAAAGTTATAGGGATAAAAAATTAAGAATTATCACTATCACTATCACTTTCATCTGTTCCATCAATAAACTCTTCTGATGACAAACCCAGAAGTTTTTGTCGTTGTGCAGCAAGCAAAGCAATGGAATTAGCAAAAGAATCTGTTTTTGGTGGCAAAAAATTTAAAGATTCAGTTAGATCCTTTTGAATAAAACAAACAGATTTTTTAGAACATTCTTCAGATTCAATCTCTTTTTCTATGTTAATTGTGATTTCATTTTCCTCCTCTAATTGCTTCAAATTTTCAGCTTGATTTTCCACTGTATTTGGTGTTAACAGTAATTTTTCAGATTCATTATGGGGTTCTATACAGTTTATTTGATTTGACTTTTTGGCAAGCGCTACTTGTTCTCGAACACGATGCTCATCAGCTTTAACAACTAACACATTCTTGAGTTCCTTTAGGAGGCAAGATGACATTTCCACATTTTTTAAATTCTCTTTCTGGAAAAAATCACTTTCTTTATTACTTTCCTTGTTCGTAATAGTTATGGTATCTTCAAAAACTTCATCAGTTATTTCCCTTTCAACATCACATTTTTCCAAAATGATTGGCAGATTATCAAGATTTTTAAGTTCATTTATGGCTGGCAAACATCTTCTGTAGATGGTTTTTCTGGATTTAATAAATTATCTACAATTTTATTAGATTCTTTAAAGTTATCTTCGAATGCAGATACTTCAGATTTAACTATCTTGAGAAGAGCTTGAAGAGTTTCTATGCTTTTCAAATTTGTCTCTACATAAATTTCAGAATCCAAATTATTTTCAATTTGTATTGAATGTAAAAGAGCTGCTTTGAGATGTAAACTCATGTTGTGTATAGCCACTTTTAGACTAGACTTGACCACCTTTTGTTTATTAGGATAATGAACATCATTATTCTCTGTATAGGTAGCTTCAATGCTTTGGTAATAATAATAAGTATATTTTAAGCTTTCTGAAAAACGTGACATATCTTTTGATAAGGCAATTGCATTACATTTTAGGCAACGTGCATAGCTAATCTGTTTCCAATCTTTAGGACGATTTTCTGTAACTAGAGATGAAATTATGATAAGATACTTGAAAAATTCCGATATCTGCATTTCCATTAAGTGATACATAGTTTTAAGAGATGAAATGGAGAAATTATCTGTAATTTTCAAGAGCTCAGAGGAGTCTAGGTCCAAATTAAGCAAACCTCCAAATTCATTAATGCTCAAGGATGCTAAACAAACAGGGGAATCAACCACTGGATCAAGGGAGATATTCTGCAAGATAATTTCAGTTCTAACTTTATACTTTATGAAAATATCTTTCATCCAAGAAAAAAGGCGCTTTCGCAATTCAGCATATTGCCTGCAACATGAATTCATTGGTAATGTTGCTGATAATTCAATATGTTCTACAACTCCAGTAACAGAAGCAGCAGTAAAACCTCTAGCAATTAGTTCAGCCTCTTGTATAAGCCTAATGCTTTTTTTAAGTAATACAAGCACATTGATTGTGTTATGAGAAAGAGAGTCTATATGAAAGGATAGTTTAAATTGTATAGATAATACAGAATACAGTAAAATAATCAAGATTGCATACAAAAAGATTGGAATATAAAGCAACTGAATAAATAAAGAAAATGATGAATAATCTATTAATATATAGTGCATAAATATGCTAGTTAGAATACTAAACAATAGTAATCCCCACTTCAGACATTTACTAAAGAATTCTGATATTGGTTTTTTATCAAATTTCATAAATTCTGAATTCCAAGTCTCTAAAAACAGTTCATCTTCACGAATCAAAAGTTGGTAATTTTTAATGAGGCTGAAACACTTTTTTATATCTGAAGTTTTAATCATTAAATAAATAGGCAAAGCAATTAATAATGACAGAAAACGAACACACATTTTATGGCCTTCTACAAAAAAATCTTTTAAAGAAAAAGTATCTTTTTTACTTGTCAGCTGTGTATTTTTTTCGGTACATTCTTGGGAATTATTTTTAACTGAGAAACATTCATCATATAAATTAGTAGCCTCAGAGTTTTCAAGACCCTGAACATAACAACCAAGAGGTGAATTGGGAAATATAATGTCTTCGTCAAAATCTATGTCCTCTTCACAAGTCATTCTTAAAAGAAAAATTTAGAGGATATTTCTTCAGTGTAAAAAAATTTTTCAAACGACATACAAGACAATCAAGTCCTCAAATCAAATTTACCGCACAGACTTCGTTTGTAACTTTGAACACCGTACAGAATATAAATATTTTGATTTTTGACAATGTTCCGGTTGCAGTGAATCAGTAATAGAGCACTTTGAATTGAGGAAAGGCTCAAGACCTTCTGCTTGCACCTCCCTTTTCTGAAAAATCCTACTCTTTCGTAGGTGTCATCTATCAATGAAATTTATAAATATTCTAAACTAAGATTTTTCACAGAAATCTAATTATTGTTTCTCCTCCCTTTTAATTTAAATTAATTAATTTAAAAAAAAAAAAAATTGTAGGAATAGATCCTTTGTTTTAACCTTTTACAAAAAATGTATATGAATATTTTGGTGAAATGTTAAAATAATTACTTTACATTGCATTACTTATTGCATTAGCATATTGCGTTAGTTCACTGAGTAGTATATTACATTGTGGATGTAATAAACTAGGTTCGAATCCTGATGAAGGTATATGTTTTGTCCTTTGATTTTTCAAGGTTTTGGAGAAAATAAATATTAAGAATTATTTTAAAATAAAAAAAAAAAAAAATGAAAGTTAATTTTTAAGTACCTTTTAAACACGAAATAAATTTGTGTAAATTTTTAACTAGTGTTAATTAATAAAAATGTATTTTTTAAACTTTTAATGTTTTCCATTATTTGGTTATATCTGCTGCAAATAAAAATAAAAACAAGTAAAATAAAAATAAAAAAATTTAAGTCAATTCCTACTTTTTTTTCACTATATTGCAGAAAGTCCTTTTATAAATAATTTTCCTTCATTTTTTTAAGTTTATCTGGCGCCATCTATTGGTAGATATATGCAATTTAAATGTAAAAAAAAAACTAAAATTAATTAATTAAATTCAATTAGAGAATTAATATTTGAAAAACTGCATTAACATCCAGTGTCATCCACTAGAAGTTCAAAAAAATGTATTTGTACTTGAGTGGATGAATAAAAAGTATTTTATTAACGATTGAAAATTTGAACAAGATATATATAGGGAGAGTGTGAGCTAATAGAAGGAATTGAATTAACGAAAGTATTATAGCACACAAAGGAAAATAATCTCTCGGTCACATCATAAAAAAAAAGAAGAATGCTATGATGCTTTCGGCAACAGCCTCTTGAACCAAAAATTTAGGGGATTCAATAGGAAAAATAGGTGCAAACAGGTTGTCTTCAGCTTCTTCCCAGAATTGAATTGGCACCTTTGTTAAAAAAGAAGAAGAAATAAACAGAGATAAAATGAAGATAGAGCATTTGATTTATAAGAATAAATTCTTGAATAGAAAATTTATGAAAATTTTGTATCAGCTATGTATCACACATCATAAATCTCATTACGTAGCTAAAGAAAAAGAAATTAAAAGGAACTCACATGAGGTTTTAAACATGATTCTCTAGCTGGAGTCAAAACAGATCTTTTTTGAATTCGTGATTTATTTTCCCCAATTATTGCGCTTGAAGACATCCAATTTTGTGCACATTCAAGATGAACTAATGACGCTGGAAAAAAAAAAGAAAATAAATAAGTGAATAAATTTCTTATACATTCAGATTGATATGTTTAAAGCATTTATAAACTTATAATAAAATACAATGGATAATTATTTTATAAAAAAAATATTTTAATTTATTTTATTTTTACTTCTGAATTAAATCGATAATAAAATTTATTTTCTATAAATTATAGCAATAAATATCGCACTCATAGGTTTTTCTTATCTCTTCTTATTGTAGATTAATATAAAATGTAAGTACGCAGTGAAGTTTCATATAGAAAACATAAAGGTAACAATAATTTTAAATAAAGTATTGCAAATTTATAAGTATTAAGTAAGCAGTATTGTTTAAAATTCATTCCAAAGGAAATATATACTACTGTTTGCGAAAGTGGAACATTAACCTAAGGTTATTCATTCCTACATTTACCACGACGAAGGAAAAAAAGAATTTTTTCTTTTTACCCGTTTCCATTGTGGTGGTAGAAAATCCTTTACGCAGAGTGAAGTTTCATTATTCCTACTGATCTCGATGGGGCCTGATGGCGCTCGGTACCACAGGTTTCAGGTTCGAGTCCCGGCGGTGCCATGGATGTTTGTAAGTGGTTCGGAATCCACGTTAAACTGCAGGTCCCGGTCTAATTAACCCAAAGTGTGCACAAAATTACCGTAGAGCGACAAACCAAACCAATCCCGTTGAATTCACATTTCGATGTTTTTCAATTTGATTTTCTCGAACCTTCAAATACTT
Organism: Caerostris extrusa; assembly: GCA_021605095.1. Classification (NCBI taxonomy): domain Eukaryota; kingdom Metazoa; phylum Arthropoda; class Arachnida; order Araneae; family Araneidae; genus Caerostris; species Caerostris extrusa. Next base: position 56,131 of record BPLR01000984.1, on the reverse strand, counting down.
CCGATATTCTATCTATAATTTCTTCTCAAATTCTTGTAAGTACTAATATATCATCAGAATATTAAAGGGACTAAAACATGTCTCATGCGTCACTGAAATCCTGATGGAGCACTTACTAAATCAAAAATCATCCTTTAGAATTGGCCTGTTCTATCAGTGAAGGCTTTAGATTTTCTTCCTCTGATAACACGCTCCAAAACAACAACACAAAAAAAGTTTTTCGATGTTTTTTTATATTTTTTGGGATAATTATTCCAAATATCCAAAACAGTTAGAAATAAAAGATACTTACTATTACGATACTAATTATACTTACTTCAATTTAACTTGAATAATATTTATAAAACTAAATTAATTTTAGAAATGAGTGATTATTTAAAATGTTTTTATTTGTTTGGATGTAATGTAGTTTCATAATGTTACTGTGAATTTGATTTTTAGTAAATAACATGTTAATAGAAAATAAATTCTAGAGAATTTTTTAAAAGCGCAATTTTACATTAAAAAGTACTGTTTTTATTAAACTTGAGAAGAACCAATAAGATTTTGTTTACAATGCACTAGATAAAAAGAATAACAAATTTAGAAGGGGAAAAGAGTTATAGTTTACATATGGAAGTTAATAGTTTAGTTTATTTCTAAGAATTATAGTTTATAAGATGGAATGCCGTCTATATCTATCTCTCTCTATATTTTTCTAAGTTCGTGTGTTTGTGTCCGTCTATGCACAATTTACATTCAAATTTCACTAAAATACTGACCCGACTTTTCAGAAAATAAAACTTATTAACTTTTTTTATGTCAAAAAAATAAGTTAGTCAATATCGTCAATAATAAACTGCACCAATTACGGACTTTTCTATGGAATTCACAATTCTGATATAAAACTACATTAAAAATAATTTTAACGCAATACCAAAACTTCTTATAAGAATTAAAAATAAAAATAATAGAAGCAAGGGATAATAAAATCAGAAAAATATCAAAATGGGGTCAGATGCGAAGAGCTGAGATGGTATTTGTTTTTGTAATTTTTTAACAAACAATTGTTTGTACCGTGGGGTGGCAATAAAAAATAAGTTTTTAATTTCGTTAAAAAATGACTGCGAGTCATTTTTTCGTAATTTTTTGCAACTCATAAAAAAGTAGATGATCATTTCTTTCTTTGAATTTAAAGGCTTGCTTTCTTTGATTTTAAAAGTATTATAACAATCTGATATCCTCGCATTTTCTGTAGATCTACGTATTGCTGTTCTTTAGAATCGTATTAAATTGCTTTCATTTCTTAGGCGGCATTGCAATTTTAACGATAAAAACCAGTATAAAAATTCATATAGCTCTTTCTCCCAAACTGGAAAGTCTAGATTTCTCTATTTCTATCAAATTTCGAACATCCGCAGACGGGGCAGTGAATTCCGGTCAGAAGAAGGGTAGAAAAACTCAGATAGCGTAAAAAATAATGTCAATCATAAAAAAATCGCCAACCATGAAAATTCGAGAAATTGCCAAAACCTAATTTATAACAATTGGATAATTTTGTAACGAATATTGATCCACTTTCGAAATTTTTTTCAGTTATTCTAAGCTTTGAATTAGAGAAGTATCCATGTCAATTTTTGTGAAATTTGGATGTAAATAGAGGTCAATCATAGGAGGACACACACACATATATATATATATATATACACAACACACACACACACATATATATATATATATATATATATATACACACAACGCACACACACACATATATACTGATATCATATATATAATATTTATATTTATATATATATACAAGTATATATGAGCCATGTGTGTGTGTGTGTTGATGTGTAACATAGCCCATGCTCGAACTGCTGGTTTCATTCGTTGGAATTGTCCAGAATGTTCTTCAGAATATTTTGGAAGCGTCACAATATTTTATAACTAATGAAATATGTTGCTAAATAAACTAAGCATTTTCATTTTAAATAATTATTATTACCTAAAATAAACTGCTGACGTTTTCCATGATATTCAGCTCTAAATGAAACTGTATAATGATATTATCTATTATTGCAAAAGGCCTATTTAAGATTTACACATACTGATTATGTTGTAATAAACAATAAAGTTAGAAATTTTTATTTGATTATCCATAAATAAAATTGACAACTCTTTTCATGACCCATAAATAAATGCCTTTAAGATTTTTTGTAAGAATCTTAAATACATTATATCTGTTTACACTTATTATGTTATAAAAATATTTTTTTAATGTTTTCTGCAAAATTTATACTGTAACTGCTGGTTTGAAGATTTAAAAAAATAACAGAAATAGCTGCTTTGCTGCGTTTTATAAATTTATGCATCTTTAAATATAATAATAAACTGTTACAATAAAACTAGCATACCTTGATTTTTAAAAACAATATTTAAATTTTATTTGACAGAATTTAATAATTTTATTAAAAAATTATACACTTAGCATTATTTCTTTTCTCAAAAATTTAAGTCTTTTTTAGATCAAATCGTTAGATATGGTGGTATTTAAAAAATGTGAAAGATTTGATCGAAATATTTAAGAGGATTTTAGTGGAAAATAGTTAAAGCATTTCTTTTCTCAATCGAGCTGAATAAATGTCAGCGACACACCCAGAGGGAAAGATTTGTCAGAAGAACATACCCCCCCCCGATTCAAATATTTAGATGTTTAATATAGATGTTTTAAAATTAAAAAAAAAACTTACTCCTCATGCTTAAATTGTTCTTATCATGAAGAGAAAAACTGATTCAATCTAAATTAATTCCTAGAAAAGAACAGAAAATATTGTCCGGAGAAAATTGTCCTTTGGTCAAACAAGTGGTGACATTAGGGCCAATTGGCCAGCACTCTAGCCTCTGGTACCACAGGCTTCAAGTTCGAATCCTCCTGTGACGGTGGCATGGATGCTTGTAAGAGGTTCGAAATCCCTACGTTAAACTGTAGGTCCCGGTCTAATTAGCCTAAAGTGTGCACAAAATGACTGTAGAACGACAAACCAGACTTCACCAGACTCCCAAACAGTTTCCTCGGCCTGAAAGCCAATTGGCTAGCACTCTGGCCTCTGATACCACAGACTTCAGGTTCGAATCCTGCTGTGGCGGTGGAATGGATATTTGTGAGTGGTTCGAATCCAATTTAAACCGTAGGTCCCGGTCTAATTAGCCCAAAAGTGTGCACAAATGACCGTAGAGCGACAAACCAAACCTCCTCTCCCAAACAGTTTTCTTGGAAAGAATTACGGGATGCATTGTTTTCTTCTAGACAGTCATCCTATGAGAGCGTAAAGCAAGTCTTCTGAAAGTGTCCATTTCAGCATGTCACATCTTTGCGGAGTTATTCATTCACGAGCAGTAGTCTCGGGTCTCTTAAGCAACCAGTAGTATGGGTCGATCTAATTTCTTTCTTTTGCTCAAATTATTAGTTTATAGTTTCCTAACTTTCAATTTTCTTGAATTTTTTTCTAAAATTTTGGATTCGACAATGTGCAAGAGGTTTGATTCGTCGCTGTACGGTCATTTTCTGTTGCACACTTTAGGCTAATTAGACCGGGATCTACAGCTTAAAGTGAATTCCGAACCACTAGCAAACATTTATGTCTCCGTCAGGATTAGAACTGGATTCCTGTGGTGACAAAGGCCGGAGTTCTAGCCACTTGGCCATTAGGTCGCAATGAGTAAGTGGATACAGCTGTCGCTTTTAAATTATTTTATTTCTGGTAAAAAAATTCCAAACGTCAATTTAAAGCAGAAAAGTATCCATAAAATAACAGCCAAGAAGTAGAAAACAGTCTATCTGAATCTGAAATGGAAACACAAGCACAGAGCTCAAGAATTCCCATTCTGCAGAAATTACCCAAATTGATATAAAAACGACACTGCAGTTGTAAAAATATGATACATCAAATTACGTCAGTCGTAAACTAACTAACGAAGAAAAAATTGTTATTCTTGGGAAATTTTGCAATGAAAAGTGAAGAGGAATCTTCTATATAATTTGCTGTTAGAGTTATTGTTGCTTACCCACGGCCCATTTATTCCAAAATTAAAGGTTGAATTTAATGTAAGTATTGTAATGTTTTTACCAAGGAATAAGCGGGCAAATAATACAGTCAACCATTGGGACAATTAGTTAATCAGCTTTTTCTTTTCTGGCGCAAATCGATCGAAAAACTCCGGGAGCATAAAGGAGAAAAATACTTATCACGCACATTCTTTGCTAATTGCTGACAATTTAAGGAGCATCGTACAAGGACGTAAACAAACTGTAATATATATTATTGATATTGCCATTGTTCAACAGACAAAAGAAAATAAAAAATCCCATCCTATTATAAAAACAGTAATTTTCTGTGGTAGAAATGGACTTCCTTTAAAAGGTTATCATGATTACTGCCGAGTTAATGGAACAGATGAAAGAAAAGAACATAATCATCACAATGGGAATTTCCGTCAACAGCGTAAATGGTTTGTCGCTCTACGATCATTTTGAGCACATTTAGGCTAATTAGACCGAGACCTTCAGTTTAAGGTGGATTCCGAACCCCTAACAAACATCCATGCCATCGTCAGGATTTCAACCTGAAGTCTATGACACCAAAGGTTAGAACGCTAGCCAATTGGCCATCATGCCGCTGAATTGATACAGGAGATAATGCTTAAAGAGTACTTAAAATCTTCTGTTACTAACGCATCGTATATATGGCCTAAAATACAAATTTAAATTATACATGCTTGAAATGAAATAATAAAACCAAATTGATGTAAAGAGTAAATTCAAGCAAAGGTTTTCAAATTATTGTTGATGAAACCACAGATATATATATATATATATTGATAGAACAAGTCTCATTACACGCAACATTTGCAGAAAGACAGGACAACAAATCCTTATTAGTTGAAATTTTTTTGCAATTTCTGCCAATAACTTCAATACGTGGAGAAGATCTAGTAAATACAATTTTGAAAACTTTAGAATCATTAGGTTTGGATTTAAGGTAATATGAGGTTAAGGATATGACAGTGCTGCTGCTATGTCTCGAGAATTCAATAGCCAAAATAAGAGAAATGAATGAATTTGGCTACTTCAGACGAATGCCAAATTAAAGATATTAGCAATTGCGTCGGAATCATTAAAAAATGTTGTTTATTCATGAATATTCCTAAAATAAATAGTATTTTGAAGGATGATATATTAAAATTGTGTCTTTTACTTCAGGAAAGAAGCATTAAAAAAAAAACTGTTTCCTAAGTGTTGGATAGTGATATAATTCTTTTATGGCGATAGTAGAATTGCTCCATCCTTTGATTCATGCCCTTAAATTTATTGGAAATTGACATGATGTCTGTTCGTCTGCTGAGACCTACATTTTTTTATATTCATAGAAGAGTTCCAATTTTGTCATTACTTTTATTTTCGACTGAAAAATATTTTCAATAATGTTGCCCTTATTCTAGGATTTTGCAATCCAAGGCAGTAAACCTCAGTGCTGCATTTGTGCGATGATATTGTAAAAGAATTTGAATTTTAAATGATTAGCAGTCAATTAAAAGTGGTTTTCAATTCCCTTTTCCTAAAATCGGAATCTGTTTTAAAACAAATAATAGAAAAGGACTATAGAAATGTTCTTCCACGATTGGGAAAAGAAAATCATCATTCTAATATTCTAGCAGAATCCCGCAAATCTTATTTTAAGATAACAATTTTTAATCAATTTTTGATGCTGCAATTTTACATCTTAAAGAACGATGCACAAAAAACGAAGCAGTTATAAGTTCGTTAAATATTTTAATCATGCTGGTTTGGTTTGCGCTCACGGGTCATCTTGTGCACACTTTAGGCTAATTAGACCGGGACGTACAGTTTAACGTGGATTCCGAACTACCAACAAACATCCATGCCCTCGCCAGGATTCAAAACTGAAGCCTGTGGTACAAAAAGCCAGAGTTCTAGCCAATTAGTCATCAGGACGCTGTTACACTGAGAGCTAGTCACACGGCCATCAGTCCTCATTCTATTAGCTCACACTCACCCTATATAGCTTGTTCAGATTTTCAATCGTTCATAAAATAATTTTTTTATTCATCCACTCAAGTTCAAATACATTTTTTTAACTTGTAGTGAATGGCACTTTATGTTAATACAGTCTTTTCAAATATTAATTCAGTAATTAAATTTAATTAATTAATTTTTAGTTTTTTTTTAGACTTAAGTTGCATATATCTACCAATAGATAGCGCCAGATAAACTTAAAAAAAATGAATGAAAATTATTTATGACTTTCTGCTATATAGTGAAAAAAAAAAAAAAAGAAGGAATTGACTTTAAATTTTTTTTTTTTTTTATTTTACTTGTTTTTATTTTTATTTGCAGCAGATATAACCAAATAACGGAAAACATTAAAAGTTTTAAAAATACACTTTTTATTAATTAACACTAGTTAAAAATTTACAAAATTAAAATTTTTTTTAATATTACTTGTTTTTTTTTTTTTTTTTTTTTTTTTACAAGTTTAACATTTTTTTTTTTTTTTAGTAAATTTCTCCTGTTTATTCTAAATAAACAAGAAATAAAGAAGTGGTACCCATTTTGATTTCTATTCTTCTATTTTTTCCCCATCTTCCTCATCTTCAAAATGATCATTCATAATTGTTACAATTGTTGGCGCATGTACTTTATTGCAGTTTTGTAAACTAATTGATCTATTATTATTTAGAATAACATTGGCGAAATATTGGCATTAATCACACAAAAATTAAATTATTTAATATTTCGCAATAAATTTTTCTCACAGACTAAACATTGCTTAAGAACGAAATCAGTTTCATGTCTAGAAATCCGCAGTAATATTTAGTTTGAATGGCAGTAGCTTTTTATGGCAGTGAAGTATGGTTCGCCGGCTTTCAATAGTTTCTCTGTTATTGTCAGAAGCGACGCATCTGTTTGAGCTTCCCAGACGCTATTCTTACGAAGGCAAAAATTTATGGGCGAGAATGGCTGTGCTATTTTCGACCTTGACATGAAACAACGCTTCTGTGGAGTGAGCAGACGCCAAACGCTACTAACGATGACTAAACCGGCCATCGAAGATGCTTGAAAAACTTTTCAAGTATAGATTACATAAAAAATTCACTAATTTCTGTAGTATATGTATGTAGTGTTTTCTGTAGTATCGTCTAAAATGCTTTGAATTCACCCTTTTTTGCTAAATTTTGTCCAAATGTGGGATTTTTCGCGCTATTCAATATTTCTGGTTGATTTTAAATCGCACTTTTGCTGGAATTTAATACAATAAATACTATAAAAGATATTCCATGATAAGGAAAAATAGAGAAAACGTCGACCATATTTATGAAAGATTATTATGTAGACCAGGGGGTGGCCAACCTGCGGCCTGAATGTTGAATGGAATGTTTTTTTCTGTCCCGTGAGATTTATCACATTTTTAAAAATATATTTATTTTATAATGGCCAGAGTAGTGAAAAACCAATGTATTAAAAATACATTATGTTTGCATCCATATATTCAAAAATTAACTATCGTTTACGGTTATAATTTCAGAATAATTAAATTATATTCTGCGAAATCATGATCTCGGAACATCTAATATAAAAGGTTCTATGTTTCACTTTAAGTGACCTCAGTGTAGTAGTGACCATCCCTAGATACGCACAGTTGATTGTTGAGCAGAGTTCAAGTTGTTAGCGCATTTTGTTCAACTTACACCTTGCGAGCCTTTTTTTTTTTTTTTTTTTTTTCTAAAAATGAAATGACCAAACACAAAATACACTCCAACATAACGGACGTAAACTGCAACACCAATTACGATGTGCAAATACCCAAATTGAGATCGATTTGCAAAAAGCTATGAAAGAGTGGAGAAATAAATATCGCACTAGTAAAAATAAATATTTTTTAATAATTTCATTTTTACTTCGTTTATATTTATGTATATTTTATATTTCATTTTTAGTGTTATATATTTCTTACAATGTGCGTTTAGTATCGTTATTATTATTTTATCTATGTTTACATGTAAGAATAATAGTAAACATAATAATAATAACTCATTATGTTTAAATTTTTCACTCCAAAAAATGTCTATAGTGGATCTAAATCTAATATGGGTATATATAATTTTATATGTTGCCGAGGAGTTATGTTGCATTTCCAAAATGGCCCGCAAGATCAATTGGGTTGCCCCTGATTTAGTATATAACAAATAAACATATATATTTAGAATTATATATATTTAGTAAAACATATTTATGAAATTATTAAGCTTTGATTCATTTTGTGTTCAAATTATAAAAAAGTGTAGATCAAATGATTTTGATAATTCGTAATAATGGTTCTTGTTAAATTTTTAAACACTATTAAAAATTTCAGTAGTATATGTATAATCTAAAATACTTAAATTCATTCTATTTTTTAAACTTTTGCCCAATTGTGGGATTTTTCGCTCTATTCAATCTTTCTTCTGGTTGATAATAAATCGCCCTTTTGCTGGAATTTAATACAATAAAAACTTTAAAAGATAATCCACGAAAATACAAAAGAAAATTAGAGAAAACGTAGACCATATTTATGAATTTATTAAGCTTTTATTCATTTTGTGTTCAAATTATAAACAAGTAATAAAAAAAAAAAAAATTTTTTTTAAGTCAGTTTCTACTTTTTTTTCACTATATTGTAGAAAGTCCTTTATAAATAAAGATGAAATTTTCCTTTTACATCTGGCGACATCTATTGGTAGTAGATACGTGCAACTTAAATATAAAAAAAATAAATTAATTAATTAAATTGAATGAATGAATTAATATTTGAAAAACTGTATTAGCATCCAGTGTCATCCACTACAAGTTCAAAAAATGTATTTCGACTTGAGTGAATGAATAAAAAGTATTTTATGAACGATTGAAAATTTGAACAAGATATATATAGGGAGAGTGTGAACTAATAGAAGGAATTGAAAAAAAAGAGCAAGCGAATATTGATAATTCATAATAATGTTACTTGTTAAATTTTTAACACTATTAAAAATGTCATAGGCCGATGGTAAACACGCATTTGCATTTTTATGTTTTAATGGAAATAATATGGCAAAGAATATGTTTTTGCTTAATCGCAATAGATAAACCAGTGGATTATTATATTCAGTATTATGTTTTTATGAATTAATGAACTAAGAATGATATGTAGTGTGAGGGAATTCTACATGAATATTACATTATTTATTGGCAGATAACCATGACTGCGATTTGACATAAGATGATAAATTATAGTGAGATAATATAACTTTGGAATTTAAATCTTATGATCATTGTCATCAATTTTTCTAAAACTTGACAAAAAAAAATGTATTAAGATGCTTACTGAAGCAGTCTGAACAAAATCATACTTGCTGTAAAAAGACAAAAATTTTTGAAGATTTATATGTTAGTGATACTTAAACAATTTTTAAAGTGTTTCTCTCTTTTCAAAGAACATCTTTAAGAGATTGTTCTATTTAAACGCCTTAAATAAAGGATGCACAGATGAGACTAAAAGCCCCATATGTTCTTTGTAACTTGACGGTAGCACAAGAAATACAAACTATCTATTGTTTCTCTCTCTCTCTCTTTCTTTCTATATATAATTCTTTAGTACCTGTGTTTGTCACTGAACTCCTACTAAACGGCTGGACTGATTTTGATGAATCTTCTGTGTGTGTTTCACAAAACATAGAGGATGCTTTTATGCTATCTCCTTCGTTGTAAGTCTCCACCAGATAGTGCTGCAGTATATAAACATCTATATCATTCAACTAATCACTGTGAAAATTGATAATAATATGTATTCGAATATGGAAAATAGGTTCGCGCTATCTACTTTATTATTACTTGCCACCAGATGCTGCTGCAGCATTTCATCTTATATACAGTTTCATCTTATGATTTAATATTTGATTCCATTTTAGTTGTAATCTAGCTAAAAATTTCAAATCAAATGATTTCTTTGTTTTCGATATTCTGATATTCATGATCGTTCAGAAATAAATGATAATCCAGAGATGCATGCCCATTTTAACTCATTATCTAAAAACGATTATTACTACTTCATTGAGCGTAATTTGTAAAATATTTTGAGAGCGTGTATTTCGACATCCATAAATTACTTTACGCAATAAATTCTTGAAACAAGCATTCGGTCACGGCTGACGTTTTGATAGACAACAGAGTTGCGATTCTCCTAAGAGAGTAGGAAATAAAGAAATAATAATAATAATAATAACAACATAGATCAAGACTTTTCATCCAGGCTTGAGCGTTATTTACAGAAATTCTTATCTCCAGTTTATAATACTACTTAAGTAATTTAAAAGTACTAAAGTACTTTTTTAGAATATTTAAGCATTTATTTTTTTATTAAACTAGACCTGGATCATGTTCACTGCCTTGATCTTTTCATCAAAACGTAATTAAAAAAAAAAATAACGTATGAACTTTTACAATCAAAAATAAAAAAAATGACATATCTGGTTCAGATAAATTCTACACATATTATTCGAAAATATTAGCTAATCTTTAGAACGAATATACACAGATTGCTGGTCACAAGTCAGCTTCATCATCTTCACATTGGCTGGATATATGTGTTTAGGGAAATGATTGACATGAAAACTTCAATCCTCAATATTTTTATTTTTTAAAAATTAAAGCTAAAAAGTATTTTTTAAAGCAATTTTGTTAAATTCATCCAATTTTTGTTATTTTGCCCGATATTTATAGTGAATTTCTACGACTTGCACTCATTGATATACAAATAAATGAAAACTCGCGAGGGCCTAATGGCCGAGTGATTGGCGCTCGGTGCCACAGGTTTCTGGTTCAAGTCCCAGCGGTGCCATGGATGTTTGTAGTGTTTTGGAATCCACTTTAAGCCGTAGGTTGCGGTCTAACATGACTGTACAGCGTTGGGCATAGGGCTGATAATCTTACGCCGTAAAAAGTCAGAGTTCCGAAGCCGAACGCACTGCCGCATAAGAACTTCGCACTACTCCTTCCTCCAATCTACGAGCTTCTGAGGTACACATCGTATTTCTGGCTAAAGTAAATGCCGCTTGGAAAAATTCCACCCAAGCATGACGGGTATGCTGTCAAGTATTCTGGATTGTCCTTGCAGTGCACTTGCCCAAGATTTGCTCAGACTGCTTTATCCAGGCTAAGGACTGGCCACATAAGGAGTTTAACCTTCAATGTAAATGTGAAGACTAATGCCTATCGCCACTGCTCAGCCATAGCTACTCCCTCTCATAACATTGATTGCATTGTTGTCTTTGTGGGGCAGTTGTTAAATGAGGCAGAGATTGCTTTTGATTTACTAATGCAACATGGTCTCTTGGACCTATTCTAGGGGCTTAAACTAGGGAGAACAACAACATAAGAAGAAAACATATTCTAAAAACAAAACGTGTCTCTAGTTTCAATTTAATCTAATCAAGCCTTTCTAATGTTTCAAACTTTTCAATGGCCCTACAGCTTAGTGAGCCAAGGCCATCTGCCCTACGCCCGTCCTATTAGACCGGCATGTACGGTTTAAATGGATTCCGAATCACTACAAACATCCATGACACAGCCAGGGCTCGAACCCGAAACCTGAAGCACCAAGTGCCAGTCTCTCCGCTATCAGGCGCACAAGAAGATTTTTGATAAGGTAAAATAATAAAAGAAATGTATGAAAAAAGATGAAAATATATAAAATATTTTCTAGTCAAAAATAATTATTAACTTTGCTGTTTACTTATAATGAGAGTAACATAAAAAAATCAAAAGGAAAGAAAGGGCATGATGGCCGAGTGACTAGCGCTCGGTGTCACAGGTTTCGGGTTCGAAAGAATCGATGAAGGCGCCATGGCAAGTGGCCACAGAGACGTTTGTAGTAGCTTGAAATCATTTCAAGCAGTAGGTCCCGCTTTAATATGACTGAGTGTTGGGCGTAGGGTTGACAACCCTAACACGTAAATCCTGGAGCCAAGTCAGACTTCTATCTACGGTTGCTCCTTCACAATAGAAGCTGTCCTTCCTTCCATGAGACCACACGGGTTCTTGAACTCGGTCTAGACGTTGATGTCTACTATGTGGGATAAGAAAAGAAGGAAATAAAAGTGAATGCTATATTTAGAAGTTTTCGGAGTGCTAGGTCCCTATTTTAAACACTTCACCATTTGGTTAATCTATGTCGTTTGGTCTGGAAATTGCTCGTGAACTTAGCGCTTTAATGGAGTAAATGCATATGTTAAATATAAACCTTATTAAACACTAACTTTTTACTTTTTCCTAATTTTTTTTTATATACGATTGTTTCTGGTGAAATATGATTATAACTGTCGGAATAAAATATTTTTTTCCTAATGCATCCCGCAATATCAGAGACATTTATATTTATGCCATAAGCAAGGGCTGCACCGCTCATTTAGCACTACCCAGGGTGCACGTGTAGCCTGAAGGTATGCTATGGACGCGAGTAACACTACCCTCACAACACTCTGCGATCATATTAGACCGGGAACTACGGTTTAAAGTGGATTGAGAACCACTAAAAACATCCGGGGCACCACCGGTACACTAACCCGATAACTGTGACACCGAGCGCCAGAGTGCTAGCTACTCGACCATCAGGACCCCGGAATAAAATGTTTAATCATATTTAGCAAGAACAGATAAATTTAAAATTTTTAAAAACAATTTTCTCGAAAATATTGAGAGGTGGGTCCTACTATTTTGGCCAATTAACATTACATCATTGTAAATCATGACTATGTCGCAGTTAACATCGTCATGACTTACAGCATCGTAAATATCAATCAAATCGATGACGGACTGTTCGTGACTTTTCCTTATTCATCCCTGTTTAGTAAGTTCGCTGTCTATTGGTTTACTTCTTACAGACAATTTTCTCTCCCTACGCCCAGTGTCACCAAACATAGTATTCACGAGACGATAGTGATAAGGATTCCGCAGCTTGAAGTCAGGCTCTTGACTGTCAAGAGTCAGACACTTAAGACCAGCCGAATATTTCGATTACGGAAGAGGGCGGGATGCATTATGACACGAAGGATTAGAGGATCTTTGGATAGAGCAGGGTGATTCATTCAAGTAGTCGGGATATTGCTGTTTTGCTATTTTAGTAGCTGTTCTTTGTCACATTTGGAGATCTGCTATTTTTAAGGTTTGATGCACACAGATGTTTAATTTTCAGGGCTGGAAATATATCTAAGGGCCTGATGGCCGAGTGACTAATGCTTTAGCGCTCAGTACCATAGGTTTCAGCTTCGAGTCCCTGAAAATCATCTGCCGTGGATGTTTGTAGTGGTTCGAATCCACTTTAAACCGTAGGTCCCGGTGTAATAAGACAGTTGGGCGTAGAACTAACAACTCTATCCCTGTGAAAAGGAAATATCTCATGTTTCGGCCCTGGCCTACGATGGGTCTGTAGCGCCATTGAATAAGAAGAAATATATGTAATCTTCTATATTATACATATCTAGGCATGAGTAGAATATATAGAAAATTACTTGGGAATTAATTGACTGTTGCATTTTAAAATCTTTATTCAATACGTTGGTTTCTTTCCTTTTTTTACACCAAGGAAAGGAGATGATATCAAATTCTTGTAGTACTTTTTATAGGTAACTGTCATCCATTTGCATTTGGTATTGGAGAAAATTAGGAATATTCCCAACAGACAATCTAAGTGCCAATGCGAAAAACTTCATGAGCGTTTTGCACACGATCGCTATTTCCACTGTGTCTCCTGTTTGATAAAGCTGTGTCGTTCACAGATTTGAGAATTCTCTCTCTTGCAGGTTTAACCTGCGCAAACTTACACAGTGACGAATCGAACGCTCCCTTACAACAGACAATGAAAGGGATTTTGCATCTTAAAATGAGTATCATAAAACAACTATAAAATTATATTACATTTCAAAGTACTAATAGTATTCCTTTTTATATTAAAAAGTTTATTCATTTTTTATCATTTGAATAAAATTGTTAGAAATAATATATTTGTCAATAATTATGCTTCATGAAATATGGTACAAACACCTTTGGGGTATACAATAATAGAAATCTCTGTAAATTTCCTTGGATATGTTAAAATAAAAAAAATTTCGGTTTTTTGAAATTTGAAATTTTTTTTTTTTTTAATAAAAAATAAATAAATAAATAAAATTAAAAATAATAATAATAATAATCGACATTTTGAATCCCATGGTGGGATGTTTAAAGAGAAGTGTATTAAAATTTCTTATTTAAAATCAAATAAATGATTATGCAACACAACCAGATATATGTATTAATGTTTTTATTTTAGTCTGTTATTAGTTCCTTTCTTATATAAAAATAATGCATAACTCAAATTCAATCATATTTTAATAAATATGCTTTGAAAATGAAGTAATTTTTTTTAAACTAAAAAAAAAAAAAAAAATCTTTTTTCTAAACTAATCTATTCGCACATTGAATTCTTTTTTACCGATTGCTTGCATCCCAAAGTAAATCAATAAAATGCTGATTTCATCCTATTCGTAAGATTTTTCAAAAATTTATTTCGGCATACTGAGGTTTGGTTTGGTTTGTCGCTCTACTGTCTGTCATTTTTGCACACTTTCTGCTAATTAGACTGGGATCTACAATTTTATGTGGATTCCGAACCCTAACAAACATCCATACCACTCCAGGATTCGAACCTGAATCTTGTGGTGCCAAAGGCCAGAACGTTAGCCAATTGGCCATCACGCCGCTCGGCATATTTAGCAGACTAATCTCACGGATAGAATTCAATTTCATAATTTAAATGTCTGAAGAAAACTGTTTATAATTTATATTGCGAATAAAACGCTACTGGTTTACTTATTACAATATATTTGTATTCAAAATTAAATAAATGTATTTGACTCAAAACATTTTCTTGTAATTACACACACTTTAAAATTACGATTTTCTTATGGTATTACTGTTAATTAGACCGTGACCTGCAGTTTAACGTGTGTTATGGTCTAGGAATAAAACACATATCACTAGTGGGCAGTAAACAGGACTCCTTTACTCCAAAACTAAACTCACACTGCTGGTGTTACATTTCTCTCAGGCAGCTCACCCCACCCAGACATTACATTATTACTCACATTGTTTCATTGCTTGTTTGCATTGTTTTATTGATATTATTGTTTACATTATCGGGCGCTGACTTCCCTATAGTCGTAGAGCTATTTATCCATGAGACAACAATGTGATTTTCTAACAATTTCAACACTAACAAACATCCATGTCACTGCTAGAATTCGAACCAGAAACTTGTCAAACTTGTCAACGGCCAAAGTGCTAGCCAATTGCCATGAGGCCGCATTAGCATGCTTAGAGTCAAATCTCACGGAAAGAATTCATAATTCTTCCGTTTCATCATTTAAATGTGAGAATAAAACTGTTCATTAATTCTATTGCGAACAGAACTGTGCTGGTTTTCTTATTACAATACATTCGCATTCAAAATTAAATAATTGGTATCTGATTAAAAAACCTTGAGTGTAATTACATACTTCAAAAATTACGTTTTTCTTATTATATTTTAGATACATTTTTTTTTTGAAAATTTCTTCTGTTCCGTAAGCATTTCTTTTAGTTTATACGTCATATTTTTTATTTAATTATAAAACAATCCATTGTTCTATTCAAGAGGAGAGACATCAGACAGAGTATAATTTTGCCATCATTTTAGCTCAAAAAAAAATAAGGATGTCAATATGTTGAAAATACGTTTTAATAACCAGCACTTAAATCACCAAAAATTTAAGATTTTATGATAAGGAAACTTAGTTCAGTAATAAATGAAAGAGAATGGAAGGAGTTTTCTGTATATGACGACATTTTCAAATACAGAATTAAGTTTGCCTTCATTTTCACAATGCAGATAAAATCTCCATTTATAATTTTCCTCCATTTTTATTTTTATTTTTGCTTTTCCGACCGTTTTCTTTTTAGACATCAGGTTTTTAAGGCTTAACTGTAGTCTGAGGCAGAGAGGCTTAGTGCTCATTGTCATAAAACTAAAAATAAGAATACCAAATGCAAGTGAAGTAGTTTAGAAAATGATCTTTTCTTTTAAACGAACAAAGAAAGACATTGTTTGAGGCGGCAAAATGGCTTTTAGAGCTTAATGGTTTGTTTGGGTTTACTTTTTCTGATGTTATTATTATACGTAACTGGTGCTTACGTAATGATTCAGCTGCCAGATCTGAATGTTGCCAGTGCACGCTGAGAAAAAGTACCTTTTGAAAGACATGCGTTGAAAATTAACAATTCAGTACATATAGTTGATCTATTCGTTCACCTGTCAATGACAAATTTATTTTGAAATTGATTATAGAATTTATATATTATGTATTCATAGTCTTTATTTCGCTAATGCATTCTTAAGTTTTGCATTAAATATGATTCTGAAAATCTCTTTACTTTTAACTTAGCAACGATTGATGCAAGAAAAATACACCAAAAAAAAAAAAAGGTAATCTTTTTTAAAAAATTATGTATTTACAGTAGAGAAAAAGAGTTTTCAGTTAATGCATAAATATTAAAAACATATTTACCATCTGCAATATGTTAAAAATCAGATTTCTTTTAATAAAATTAGACTACTTTTCCGAAAGCTTTTGTTGTTGTTGTTACTTATCCCACGTGGTAGATATCTAATCTAGACCAAGCCGTATGGACTCATGGTTGAAGGAAGAAAGCAGCTTCTGTTGTGATGGAGCACCCGTAGGTAGAAGTCTGACTTTTTTGCTCCGTAATGCTCTTACAGTCATAGGAGACCGGAACCTACGGCTTAAAGTGGATTCCGAACCACTACAAACATCCATGGCACCGCCGGGACACGAACCCGAAAACTTGTGGTACCGAGCGCCAGAACGCTAACCGTCAAGTCCCAAAATGCTTTTACAAAAAAAAAATCAATACAATAAAATAATTTTTTGAATTAAAAACTTTATTTTTACATTATATACCCCAGTTTACGTTACAAACTACATTACACATAATTCATACCAATTGGCTAGAGCTCTGGCCTTTGGTACCACAGGTTTCAGATTCGAATCCTGATGGTGGCATGGATATTTGTGAGTGGTTCAGAATCCACGTTAAACTGTAGGTCTCGGTCTAATTAGCCTAAAGTGTGTAAAAAATGACCGAAGAGCGACAAACCAAACCATAAATCATACCAATGTGAAATGTAAGAGTAATTTGTGAGCTATTATGAATTATTATACGAATTATGTAATTAATAATTATTATGAATTATGAATTATTAACTTATTATATATATATATATATATATATATATAATAAGTTAATAATTCATAATTCATAATAATTATTAATTACATAATTCATATAATAATTCATAAATAATTCCGTGTTAAATATATATAATATATAACACGTAAATTTTGTAAAATTAAATAAAAAAAATTTCTTACATATCGTATTGGTATGATTCATGTGTAATGTGGTTTAGACGTTATCGTACTCGTTCTACAAACTTTGCACATTTTCCTTATGAAACAAAATGCACATAAGACTTTTTAAGACTTACTTTTTACATTTGACTGTAAGACTTTTTTTAAATGCACAAAGACAGTATCTATATTACTCAAGACTAGACAAAACATTTTAGAATCTTCCCTTGCCACAACTCTTTTGTTTCTTTGTAAAATTGTGAACAACAATGAAAATATCTCGATTCAATTTTTACTCTTAGAAAAACTAACACTTTTTGTAGGTTAACTGTTTCTACAAAAAATAATTAATCACAAAAATTAATTAAAACAAGTAATATAAAAAAAAATTTAAAGTCAATTCCTACTTTTTCACACTATATTGCAGGAAGTCCTTTATAAATAATTTTCATTCATTTTTCTAAGTTTATCTGGCGCCGTCTATTGGTAGATATATGCAACTTAAATCTAAAAAAATTTTTAATTAATTAAGTAAATTTAATTGCTGAATTAATATTTGAAAAACTGTATTAACATCCAGTGTCCTGCATTACAAGTTCAAAGAAAATGTATTTGAACTTGAGTGGATGAATACGATGTATTTTATTAACGATTGAAAATTTGAACAAGATATATATAGGGAGAGTGTGAGCTAATAGAAGGAATTGAAAAAGGAGGTAAGATGCCCATGATGTATTAAAATAGGTAAATGTTATGTGACGTCATAGAAGGCAAGAATGTGAAATGCGCATCTATGCTCGAATATTATAGTCTTTTAAGGCACTATAATTCATCAACAATTATTTCTTCTTTTTTAGCATTGCTCTTGAATGGTTTTTTATGTTCATTCTGTGTAAAAAGCCTTGAATTTATAATTTAAGACACACGCATAAAAGTTATCGCTGCAATTTTTTTTCTTGTAATGTGGTAGCATTGTACTGAGTTACCACGCGGAATGTTAGCATGATCCGTCACTCAGCGTGCTGATAGCAGCTATTTTTGTAGTAAAACATTTTGAGTGTTCAGCAATTTTTACAATGGAAAAATTAGTTTGATAATTTTACTTAAATTTTGTGTTTCAATTTTGTATTTTGTATTTTTTTTTTTTTGTTGATTTTTAAATTTTATATTTTTTCCTAATAGTTTGTTATGTATTGCTTAAACTTTTTCAGTTTTATGTTTTTGTGTTTTCAATTCTGTTCTAAATTTTGGGTGCCGAATCGCTAAAAATGTTGCAAAAGAACTACGGTGAATCGTGCATGTCAAAAACATAAGCATATGAATAGTAAAAAAAAGAATTCAAAGAAGGCCTAGAAGTGGTAGTTGGTATGTCTTTTCTGGTCGAATTTCAACTGAGACCTACGAAAGCAGACAAAATAAAGAGCTAGTAGTCAAATTTTTTTCATCTGAATCATCAAGAGGTGAAAGTATGTTTGAAGTTTGTACATAATATTATGACTGATGTTTTCAGCGTAGCATAATTATCTGAGCTTTTACGGACTCCAGCTCCATTAAACGCATAATAATTGGTGACGACATGAATCCACGAGTTCGGCGTGCAAACAATCCAACAGAAAAATTCGAAAATGAGTCTAAGCTCAAAATCGCTCGAAACTCAAGGTCATGTTGATATTTTTTCGATTACTGTACTCTGAATTCCGGTGAATATGGAATATTATTTAGGAGACATGAGACATTTGCGCTAGAATATCCATCGAAAACGGCCAGATTTGTGGAAGGATAATTTAATTTTAAACCATTATAACGCGTCACTTCACAAAGCCACCGCTGTACAAGAGTTTTTCGTCCAGAAGTCATCAAATGTCATCGATCATTAGATCTTAAAAAGAAAATTCTCTGAAGAAATTGAAGGCTATATTTCAATCAGCCTAAGAAAAATGTATGGAAGATTGGATCAAGTGCTTTCATAGTTGTATTGCACTGTATGAGGCTTACTTTGGACGACACTTAGGATTTTGCATTCGACAATCAACAACAAATGTTTGCAATTATTTAATTGAAAACATAAAATTTTACAACAATTTTAGAATTAAATTTAAAAATTACGAAATATAATTACACAATAAAATAATGGATTGTATAGGACGCCAAGTAAATTCATATGGATTCAATAGAACACATGCAAACTGAGTCGATAGATACAATACTATTTTTATGTCCACTGTTTTGTTATTGAGGGAAAAATATTTACAATATTGTAATATTAATTTTTAATCCTGAAATACCTTGTCCTACTTCCTCTTAATCAAGAACATTTTGAGCCTCAGAAAACTTTTGGTAAAAACATCTTTTGGTTTCTTGAAAGATTTATAAGAAAATGTTCCAAATGTATAAAAAAGAAAACTATAAAAATAAAAAGTAAACTAAAACATTTTTTTATGGAAATTAAAAAAAAAGGGGGACCAATTTATTGTGACACTGGCGACTGGCGAAAAATTCCAAATCAGTTTTCAATCCTTTCTAACTGACAGAAATTCATTAACTCTTTCAACACTACACATCCAATAAGTACGTTGGCACATTTTTATCTCAGCTTGAAAAAAAGCATGTTAAGAAAGAGTAAGGGTTTCGTTAAAAAAATCATTTTTAACGAAACGAATAGGAATTTATGCTTTAGGCGCCGAAAGCTAACTTCCTAGAGATGCTTGGCGATTAGTTCTAAATTTGTTGTCTGCACAGAATTTTTTTGCGCTATAAATAATCAACGGGTGGTAATGGGTAATTGGATTTTTATTTCATTAGTCGTCAAAAAACGACACATTTATTTCCCCACCCATAGCCTTAGTGGAAAATATGTGTCGAATTAAGATTTAGTAAATTAATAAACGCCACAAGAGTTAGTTAAAGTATTTCAAGTGTTTACATATCTCATATTTGTGATTCTGTTTACAACATTCATATTTTGTTAAATCTCTGAATAATTACTTCCTTAAGAAGTCCATTAATGTTTATTATAAATCCTTTTTTTTGTAATCCGAAGGGTTTAAATCTTCATTAAATTCATTCAGCAAATATTAACTTTTTGTAGAATGCATTTTTTTATGTCTTCTAATGTATATTTGCACTATATTCAAAAGGATAATATAAAAATAGATTGAAAAATCGTTATAAGAAATTACTTTTCTTTTTAAATTATATCATTCTATTTCGTTTCTTTATAAATTATAAAAACGCAGTATGCACACATATTCAAACAGTAATATGTGCTATTTTTATAGCTCTTCACTACAATGCATAATCAATGCATTGTTGACTTGTATGTTTAAAATTAGATTGAAAATTTATGAATTATTGATGAGTAATCTATGAAAAGGAAAATTATTAGAAAAATTAGAAATTACTAACGATATGAGTCGTAGAGATGATCTATATGAATATGTAGAAATAAACTTATTGTAGCACTTTTTTTTCTCACAAGAAGAGTTTTGGTATGTCATTCCCAGAAGATATTAATGTATATTATTTGAAAAAATATATAATAAACCCATCACTTCAATTTGACAACAGACGAGCTTTATTGTTGTGGGTAGTTATATTACATGCAATTAGTGTTTTGTACTAATGAGAACAACCTGTCACTCAAATCTGATAGCAGATAATCGATGTCAGGTATAATGAGACTCAGGAATTTAGCGATCGTCTGTGTGACCTTCAGACGTCGAAACCATTACAGATTGAATATCTATTGATAAATTATTCCATCGTGATGGGTGATAAAACCACGAGAAATGTCTATTCCATTGAGAAGTGAGGGAAGCTGCCCTCCCCCTCTTGAAGGATTGCCTTAAAGAAGATTTTTCGAGAAGAAGAGGGAGAGTTCTGCGACGAGTTGACCAGAAGTGTTTTTTTCTTCTTTTTTTCTCTGAAGTGACTGAATATGCCGAAGTTTTCAACTGTTTTCAAAGTGAGTCCTTTGTGGTTTCGTGAATCACGCCGTGTGATAGTGGAGGTCTGACGAAGACCAGGTGTTTAGATTCGTTGTAGACGCGAGAACTCTGAAAATCTCCGAACTTTGAATGAACTGAATATTGTGAATATAATTTTAGAATTCTGTATATATATATAATGTTAAATAAAATTTAAAGTGTTCCCATGAACTTGAAAGTGACCTTCTTCTTTAAGCCGTTATAGGTCTAGTATAAGCCGAGACGTTACCCGTACATGGCTCCAGATAGAATAAAAGGTAAACATTCACCATGAGGTTAACATGAATTAATACATAGAGGATATCTTGAATTAATGTATGCATGTCTTAAAATCTGTATATCCATATCTTAAAAAGAATCCATATTGGTTTGCACCACAAATAAAGAGGACATTTACAAAAAATACTTTGAAAGCTATATGTTTGAAACTACATTGATTTATATAAAGAATGAAAAATATTCATTTTAAGCAAATTTCTTACAGATTGTTTATACTTGTTGGGTGGAAGATCATATGGAACCATAGGCGCTTTTATAGTTTGGTTTGTCGCCCTACGGTGAGTTTGTTTAACACTTTAAGTCGAGACCTACAGTCTAATGTGGATTCGAATCACTAATAAATATCTATGACATCGCCAGGGTACAAACTTGAAGCCTCTGGCATTAAAGGCCAGAGGGCTAGCCAATTGGCCATCAGTCAGCTACTAATGAAAACAGAGTGATGAAATCAGAGCAGTAATGAAAATCAGAGTGAACAATCCATGAAATTTTGTATAGGAAACGTATGGAGATTAACGTATGGAACATATCATGATCAATAATGATACATAATGAAATAATACATAATCAGTAATGAATGATAACATATGCAGTCATATAATGACCTATATAAAAAGCATGGATTTCATTTGCATGAATAGGACTAACAATATATGGTATTAATAGTGAAAATACGGTTATAATAAATTTAAGAATAACTTATAATAAGGTTTATGAGGATGGATTTCATAATTATTAAATTCATTAATAAATAACATTTGCAGGTATTACAGAATAAATAAATGAATAATTTGTGAGCCGCGTAGCAACTTAATAGTGCTTTTGAGTCAATTGGTGTCTCAAAGAAAAATTTAAGAAAAAAAAAAAACAGATAATAAATGTAAAAAGAAAGTAAGACAGCACATTTGTAAGTATTCGACAAACGAATCGATAACATTTTGCCGATGAAGGGTTTCTGCTGTGATGTCATTATGTGCAAATTTCGTAAGCTTTTAAATGAAAATAGCCTTTTCCCCTTCCCATTCTAAAAGAAAAAAAAAAAAAAAAAGAAAAGAAAAATGATTTCTGAAAACAAGTTCCATTATATTAATGTCAGAACAATAATCCTGTTCTTTTGTTCCCTTAAGTGTAGGTGAATTGTAAGTAGTCTCTCACAACTCGGGTTAATAGGTTAATTACTGATTAGGCTCCGCATAATAACTGTCATATGTTAACATAACAAGTTTGTAACCTTTCGGCGTAATGTGATACAGTTTTTGTTTCGAATAGAGAAATAAGTGGTATTTATTTACTAGGGAAAAATGATTGATAATAACATTTTTATTATCATGTTAGTTCTGTCAGAATATTTTATAATCAAATCGGAACGAATATCACATTTTTATTGATTTTAATACTTATAAATGTAGAAATATTAGACGAATTTTGGAGGTCATCAAAATCTTAAAAAAGTAAAGATAAATTATACACTTTTTGCTAAAGCAAATAATATACGTATTTCTCTATTAACGCAAAATATATAAAGAAATTTTAACTTTTATTATGTTTCTAATTTATGTATCTTTAGCAAAAATGTATATATTAGCTAGTTTTTGCTTAACGTTTTTTTTATCGTCCAATATTTTTTTCCTAGTGCGCAGGCACATAGGAATAGTTCAGTAGTGCAGTATTACAGATATGCATGCGCAATAGGTACAATGTTTTCTATGAGCATGCGATATAGAAAACTTTCTATAACAGAAATTTTTTTCCCTTTCTCTTAGTATGAGATATTCTTTTTTTAATAAATAGCTTTCAAAATAGTGCAGCTGGTTTGTTTGTTTTTTATGTATGTATTATAAACATGCATTGCGTTGTGTAATTAAAAAAAAGATTTTGTATGCCTTAACTTTTGTTCAAAATTTCTCATTTATCAGCTGATAAAAAGGACAGCTAATGTTAGTTCTGAAGTTAAGTCATAAACCTCATTTTGAGATGATACTTGTGATTTTAGTTCATTAAAAAAACCTTATGCCAAAAGTAACAGCACTATTCGGTATAATAACAAAAGTAGAATAATTACATTCATTAATTTTTCAGTTTTAACCATTTGAATCAAGAAAATCTCAGAAAAATTTAAGTAGTACACTATAGATTAACCACATTATATTCGGGGCACATGTTTATCGTAGCTAAATAATAAATACGTGAAAAAACAAAAAAAAAAAGCTACAAATTCGGAATTTTATTTCGTTTTAATACAAACCATTAAAAATGTTAAAATCTTATGTGAATCATTTCCTTTTCTTTTTTATGACAGAAATATAGATAAATTTCCACTAAAAAGCTTTTAAGGAAATATTACTGGGTTTTTTTTTTTTTTTTTTTATTTTTTTTTTTTTTTTAAGTTACTCATACTTATAGTTTGTATGCTAATTTTATCATGTATTTGATTGGATGGTATAATTATATTTCATGAAGTATTAGATTAAATATTATGTATTCAATAACTTTCTAAATTATATTTAAAAAATTAACATATTTAAGAAGGCTTTTGAAGATATAATAATAATAAAATTAATATATTTAAATTAAAGATGATTGAAACCATAAATGCCCAGTAATAACAATACTAACAGTAATATGCGCAGTAAGACATATTGCTTACAAATTAGAAGGAAAAAGTGCATGTACATTTAAATAATTATCTATAATGCAATATTATAATTTATTATAATGGTGGATTTTAATTTAAAAATAAAAAATATTAGCAAAAATTAAAATATTACTGCATAAATTTGCTTGCAAATAAGGAGATAAAGGTAAATAAAACTAAAAAAAACTATCGCATAATGCAATATTATAATAATACATTATAATTTAAAATTTAAAAAATTAAAACTTATTACATAAATAATATTAAAAATTAAAATAGAAATATTAATATATTAGAAATATAAAAAATTTTTAGAAAAATAAATTGTTAACTATCAGATTTAAAATGGAAAAAAATTTTTAAACTCTTCGGACTATTTGTAATTTTTTATATCTGTTAAATAGATTAACAACTCGATCATTATCTCATTTACTAATTGAACCTTCTGGATGCATTTCTACCAATTTTATTCATAGTAGACTTTTTTTTTTAACTACTAGCATAAATGGCGTTTGACCTTCAAATTGGTGTACTTCTTTACTTAAGTTACATTGTTAACTCCAGCAATTTCTCATTCCATTTTATTAGAAAATGGGCTTATTTCTCTCTCAATTGGAAGTTCCAATTATTATCTTAGTGAAAAAAAAATTCCGGAGAATTTTACAGAATCATTATCAAATCTTCTAAGGAAAAAAAAAAATCTACATATTTTGCACAGGCACGCAGCTGCCTGTTAGAATATTAAAAAAATATTATGTATATATATATATAATATTTTTAATATTCTACTTTATTCTTTTTATAATTTTCTCTATTTCTCTCTATCTATCTATGTTAACATAAGTAAAAAATTAACGTACAACAAATGAGAGTAATTCTTTTTTTCTAATTTTGTTAATTAATATTATGCTCTCTAGTCCAATTAGTTCAAATTCAAGGGGGCCTGAATGGCCGAGAGGCTAGCGCTCTGGCGCTCGGTACTACTGGTTTTTCGGGTTCGAGTCCCGGCGGTGCCATGGACGTTTGTAGTGATTCAGAATCCATTAAAACCGTAGGTTCCAGTCTAACATGATCGTAGAGCGTTGCGGAGGTAGTGTTACTTCGCGTCCGTAGCTTATCTTCAAGCTACACGCACCTCCTGAGTAGTGATAAGTGAGTAACGTCGGTGCAGCGCTTGTCTTAAGGCATCGAAGACAATTATATAAGTGTTTGCCAGCTGCATTAGTACAAAAAAAAAAAGTTCAAATTCATTTAAAAATTCTGAATTTCCACTGTTAAGAACTTAACAAACATTAGAACCTAAGGAAGATAACGAACTTTTTCTTTATCATAAAGGGTTCTATGAAATCTCTCTCTCTCTCTTTTTATATATATATATATAACGTAACTCTCTCTCTCTCTATATATATATACTATATATAGAGAGAGAGGGAGAGTTATGTTATATGTATATAAACATTAATAATATGTTACATATATATATAGAGAGATTTCGTAGAACCATTTATTATAACAAAAAAAAAAAAATCGTTATCTTCTTTAGGTTCTAATGCTTATATATGGAGTTAAAAGGGTGTATTTTTCGAATCGAAGTCTATGGGAGGTACGGCTTAACATTCCGGTACAAAAGTATAAAACATTATCATTGCAGTAAGAACAAGTAAAATAAAAAAAAAAAAATTTTAAGTCAATTCCTATTTTTTTCACTCAATTGCAGAAAGTCCTTTATAAATAATTCTCATTCATTTTTTAAAGTTTATCTAGAGCCATCGATTGTTAGATATATGCAACTTAAATCTAAAAAAAAACTACAATTAATTCAATAAATTTAATTACTGAATTAATATTTGAAAAAACTGCATTAACATCCAGTGTCATCCACTACAAGTTAAAAAAAGTTGAGTGGATGAATAAAAAGTATTTTATGAAGGATTTAAAATTTGAACAAGATATATATATATATAGGGAGAGTGTGAGCTAATCGAAGGATTTGAAAAAAAAAAAAAAAAAAAAAACATATTAACAGTGTTAAATGATCTATGTTATAAATAAATATAACAATATATATATATACACAATTTATACAAAACTCGAATGTTTTTAGAAGTGCGATATAATTTTTTTTTTTTTCTAAGCGTAGGCAATAATTACAGGTATAGCATGAACAAATGTTGTATAAATATTAGAAATATAATTTAGTATAATTTATAATGATATATAAATGTTTTTTAAAATATGAGAATGCTTAAATATACAATATTTTAATTTTATTCTAGATCCTAGAAACACGGCTTATTATATTTTATTATCATCCAAAACTTTATAAAAAAAAGTAAACTTCATTTTTCATAACGATTTGAATATTTTTTTAATAAAAAATAAAATGTAGACTTTTCATTTCATTCACATTTAATTTTCCTTAAAGAAGGAATTTTAGCCTTAAAGGCTTTATTAAATCTTGCTACCATTAGCATTTGGAAGATAATTTTTTAATATGTCACAATAAATATACTGATGTTATTAAATAAGAATAAGAAATATTTAATTGGTAAAACTTTATTTATATGTGTTAGGTTAGATTTACTTTATTTTAAAGATATAAAATATTTATTCTTTGGATAAATAAATATAGAGCTCTTAAAACAAAGGTTGCCATTTCTTTAATGGGAAACTTAAATGTTAATAACTTTAATAAACAAAAGATTAATTTTTATGAAATAACAACAAACTTCTAAATGAAACTAATTTAAAGTAACAAGTAATTATTTTATTTCACCTTCCAGCAATAATTATCTCCATTTTTTTAATTAAAAATATTTTGGTCTATAAACAGTATTTATATGATTAATAATGGTCGGATTGTTATAGTTTCTTTAAAAAAATTCAATTCTACATTTCCACTGTAATTTGTCAAATTATTATTCATATATCGAATTATTACCTAAATAATATTTGTTGAAAAATATGGATGATAATATTCTATGATTAAATCAGCATTAAAAAACTATTAGTATCAATCGTTGCCACCTTTATTTTAAAATTGAAGAAGTTAAAAAAGAAAAAAATATTACAAAAACTGATGTGTAGAAATAAATGCTAAAAAATAGTTTATGAATTGACATTCATATTTATTTTTATGAAAAGCTCAGAGATTCATATTTTCCAAAATATTTAATTTAATTTGACACTTAAATATTTCCTTTCATATTTATTTTTAAGAAACACTCAGGTATTCCTATTTTCAAAAATATTTAATTTAATTTGATTCTTAAAGATGTAATATTCTCTTTCAGATATATTTTTAAAAAACACTCAGCGATTCATATTTTCAAAAATATTTAATTTACTTTGATCCTTAGAGATTTAATTAATGACATAAAATTCGGTATTCTATAATTTTGATTCGTGTTTTAATAAGATGTTCGCTCATTTCATATCTCCATTAGTTAATTTATGATAATTTAAATTTTTTAATAACGAACTTGAATTAAAATTATATTTGATTTTTTATTAATTAAACAGTTAAATATTACCATAAAATTTGGAAGAAGAATTTTTCGAAGAAGAATGAAAAAATTATTTTTTAGAAGAATAAAAGAACAAATAAAACTTACCAGTACATGCGATCACCCAAACGAAGAGGAGAAAAGAATACATAGCCGAACTCAAATTTCAGTTCTTTCTCTGGTATCGTCTGTTGTCAAGGTACTCTACTCACCCCCGCGCGTGGTAGCGAGCGAAAATATTCTTTTTACGCGCGTGTTTCGGAACACTTGAAACGTCACGAACTCCGCCTACTACTTAAAACTCTACTTCTAAAAATGCGGAGAAAAGGAAACTTTTTACACTTGAGTAAAAACGCATTATAGTTTAAATGAACGGCAGCACTTAAATAATCGTCTGCAGAACTCGTAGCAGTGGTGACAGAAACTCGCCTCTCACGTTCGATGGAAGGTCGCTGCGATTGGATCGAGTGTTTCCGCAATTGTGTGTCAGGAAACAGCGGCCGCGAAGACCAAACATACTCGGATGATCTAAGTTCATTCCCAGCGTTTCAACGTGCAACTAGTATGGCCGATTGAAATAAAATATTCCACCGTTTGTTCTTAATTTTATCATACTAATAAAATTACTTAATTATTCTTAGTTCTTATACTTATATCATACTTAATTTGTTCTTATTTAGTCATTTAATTATTTTAAGCATTTAATTTAGTAGAATTATATTGACCAATACCGGTTTTTAATTAACTGAAATGAAGCGTAACTTTATTTAATGGACGAATAAACAAAGCAGTTTAAAAAAGAGGCGTTAAAAATATTAAAAAAAATTGCATATGTAATTTTGAAAATAAATTTCATCTCTTAAAATATAAATGCTTAAAATTAATTTAAATTAAAATCTTTACGTTTATTTAGTTATTTATTCCACGATGAATCATCTCGACATTGATTCTGTCGTTAGTATTATTGTTCTAAAAAAAAAAAAGATAAAAAGTAATATTTACCATTTAATTTGTTGTGATCTATTTTATGGCCATTTCATTTGTGATCTAAATATATTCTAAAAAAGATGAAAAGTAATTCTTCTAAAAAGGATGAAAAATAATTCTTCTAAAAAGATGAAAAATAATATTTGCTATTTCATTTTCATGTGAAGATCATGCGATCTTTTTATGACCATTTAATTTATGATCTAAATATATTCTAAAACAGATGAAAATTAATATTTGCCATTTAATTTGCTGTGATCTTTTTTAAGATCATTTAATTTATGATCTAAATATATTCAAATGGATGTACTGACCTTGACTGTGAGTAAAAGAACGTCATTGCCAATTAGAAAGATTGTTACATTCAATTATCAAAGGAAATTTTCCAGCTCCATCTTTAAAATCTTCTAATTATGTGTCTTTTTCAGCCATTCCGTTACTTGGTTCTTGTACAGGAATGATGGCTAAGAAGACGATCGCGATCAATTAATTTTTTTGGTAGATCACAATACTGCTGAGTATTCAAGGCAAAAATAGTATTTCGTATTTGGTTCAAATGATTCATGATTTGATTAGATTTGTTTTTGATATTCTTTTAAAAATTGTTCAGTATGCAGGATTGCACCAACTTATATACACACACACATATACGATACATAGTACATAATGTCTGAGGGTTTGTATTCTTTGATAAAGCTGTTTTCAAGGTATTATAAAGGGGTTTTTTTTTTTCTTTTTCGATAACTTGTATCGTTGCTATTCATGTACATTTTCTTTCTAACTGTCTCTACAGTTTTTGACATTTATTCTTTCATGTAGGTATATTTTTAATGGTTTTCAACTTCATGGCTATAGCTTATGCGTTGTTTAAATATTATTGGCTGATGGCCGAATGGCTAGAGCTCTGGCGCTCGGTACCCATGGTTTCGGGTTCGAACCCCGGTGGTGCCATGGATGTTTTTAGTAGTTTGGAATCCACTTTGAACAGTAGGTTCCGGTCTCATATGACCGTAGAGCGTCGCAGAACCCAATCAGACTTCTCATCCACATCATTCCCAAACTGTAAAGGGGCAACTCAGGTCTAGGCACAGTGGTGTGGCGTAATAGTATATTAGACGAAAGAAGGATTCCTAAAAACAGGCCACGCATTTCAATGATAATTGGTGATATTAAAATGCTTGATGATTATCGCAAGAAAAAAATTAAATATTTGTAGGTAGCTATAGTTACAATATAAAATTGATTAGTTGTAAATAATAATATTGTAGTTAATGTTATAAATAAAAAAAAAAAAACACTGCTAAAATAATTTTAATATAAAATATATCTAATAAAACATCATAGTTACTATACATGTACTAATGACAACAAAGGTCGATGGAGG
The DNA here is from genome assembly GCA_021605095.1 of Caerostris extrusa. Lineage (NCBI taxonomy): Eukaryota > Metazoa > Arthropoda > Arachnida > Araneae > Araneidae > Caerostris > Caerostris extrusa. The sequence goes on along the minus strand of BPLR01000984.1, from coordinate 25,837 downwards.
TGCGGTAGAGTTTTCCCTTCGAGGCAAGCGGTAGAAAATATGAATACCGATGTTTTAAATTTTGTCCATATTTGAATGCGAAAGGATTGAGCGATGCATAAAATATGATACTTCCTATTGTGGAGGAAACTCATGAATAGTTGTTGATCTGTATCGGTTTTGTGTCCTAAATCAATCATAAATGCAGCCGATCATTTGCTTGCAGCAGGATATACACTCATGTCCATAAATTAAGGATAATGAAGTTCAGGCAAAGAAAGAGACAGAAGCAAAACAAATTTGACTTATTTGTAAAGTCTATTTATTAAACAAAAGGTAAAGAGCAAAAAGATGCTATATGTTTGACATAATTAATAAAAATTGCGATTTTTACTCCCTGGAGCAAATTTCAAAAAGAACCTATTTACAAAAAACAGTATAACATGGTTAGTATTATGGTTAATATGGAGTATGTCTCCTGGACGATGCAATACAGGCCTTACAACGCCTAGGCATGCTGAGTATCAAATTATCAATCTGATCTTGGGGAATATTACACCACTCATCAAGCAATGCCCTCCGAAGTTCCGGTTGACAGGTGGGAGGGGGTTGACGGGCTGCAATTCGTCGGCCAAGCATATCCCACACATGCTCTATTGGATTCAAGTCCGATGAGTATGCTGGCCAATCCATACGGGTGATATCCTCCAATTGAAGGCATTCGTCTACAGTGTTTGCACGGTGAGGACGGGCGTTGTCATTCATAAACAGAAATTCAGCACCCATGGCGCGCCGAAACAAACGTACATGTTGTTCCAGAATGACATCCCGATAGATGTGGCCTGTCATCGTTACACTCTGAACATGCAGGTCAGTTCTGAAACCAAGAATAATTCCTCCCCAAACGAGCCATCCTGCACCACCGTAACGGTGTCGTTCAATGGTGTTCTCTTGGTGGTAACGTGTACCTGGCGCTCTCCATATGAAAGTCCGGCGAGAATCAGACTGCAAACTAAACCTGGACTCGTCGGAAAACATCACATAAGACTACTGTTGCGGTGTCCACAATGCATGCTCTCTACTTCAGGTTAATCTCAGGCGACAATGAGTTGCGGTAAGTGGAACACATCTGACAGGCCTACGAGCATATAAACCAATGTGCCCTAAGCGTCTGTACACGGTCTGCTTTGAAACTGTCGTACCGGTAGCTGAAGAGAGCATACGAGACAGGTCTGATGCTGTGCTCCATCTGTTTCTTTTGGCAGTAACTGCTAAAAATACTCATTCGGCGTTGTAACTCGGGGCGACCCGTGCTGTAACATCTACTCACATTACCATCATCTTGGAATCGTTGCCAAAGCCTGGAGATGACACTCTGGGCGATTCCAAGTTCCTCGGATACTTCCAGCTGGGTACGTCCACATTCCAGTCGTCCGATAATTCTACTACGTAAAAATCATCCAAATGCTTCCTTTGTGCCATAACTATGCAGTTATTGCACTGAAAGGCTTTTAAAGCGCTTGTGAACAATTTTACTTCTTCGCCACCATTCTTTATATACCCATCTCTTACACTCGTCATTGTGACGTACTATCCGCGCCATCTGGTGGTTTCCTGTAATTTGCATATTCTTCTTCAAGATGTGTGTGATAATTCTACAGGTGAAATTTTTATTTTAGAGTTCAATTTCTGTGTGATTCTGAATTATCCTTAATTTATAGACATGAGTGTAGTTGGGTTCGTTTTTCGTGTTCTAACAGTGACGCATTGTAACAGATGAATGCTCTCTATTGTCTCTCACGTCTGGACGAGCCGTTAAAGTACCAAAAACAGAAATAGGTATTATATATCTGGCAGTCATATGATTGGGTTGAATGCATATTAGTATTATTGAGAAATTTTGACATTCAAATAAATATAACAACCTAAATAAGATGTAAAAAATAGGTTTTTTTTGTTGATGTCCTTGGTAAGCTGTTAATTGGTAAATTGGTAATTGCTTTACGTAAGTATGATACGTATAGCCCACCTACGGGCAATAAAGGGATAGTAGAGAGTTTTTGCATACCGTACTTTAAAATACGGTATTTTTTTCCTCCCTAGCACACATGCTGATAGGAAACATTATTACAGATACACATGTGCAATTTCCTATGCGCCTGCGCGCTAGGGAGGAAAAATACCGTATTTTAAAGTACGGTATGCAAAATCTCTCTAATACTACTTTCCGTAAGGACTTTTAAAGTAATTGTTCCTCATTAGGGTGATAAAAAATGGAACGTTCCCCCTCAGGCAGCCTGTTGCAGGGCACTTACATATTCTATCACATTCACCATAGAATTTCTTAATTTCTGAAATCACGATTTTATTCTGAAAAACGCTTTCGTTTCTTCTTCTTCATCACTGGACCACAAGTCAATTAAATTGCAATTCTCTGCCTATATCCGTAATAATTTTCAATATAGATGTACACACACATACACACATATATATATATATATATATATAAGATCTCGTAGAGCCCACTGTTAATTCATACCTAATCATTTAAGCTCTTTGGCATGTCATGTTCCAATGAAGTTTTGTTTTCGCAACCGTGGTTAAGATTCCAAAGTTGCACAACGTTTTTTAACTTTAAAAAAAAAAAATTTTGGTGATTTACTAAATAAATATTTACACACTATAAATCTAAGATACTGAACGAATATAAATGTATATAAAAGCTTATAAAAACAAATATGATTATATTCCTTCGGATAAAAGCAAGTGAAAGTAAACAAAAACATTTAATTTAGAGTATAAGACTCAATGATATCCATATGAACATCTTTGTCTACCATGTTTTAATCTGCCATGTGAACATCTTTGTCTACCATGTGAACATCTTTGTCTACCATGTTTTAATCTTCCATGTGAACGTCTTTGTGTACTATGTTTTAATCTTCCATGTGAACATCTTTGTCTACCATGTTTTAATCTTCCATGTGAACATCTTTGTTTGCCATGTTTTAATCTTCCATGTGAACATCTTTGTCTACCATGTTTTAATCTGCCATGTGAACATATTTGTATACCATGTTTTAATCTGCCATGTGAACATCTTTGTCTACCATGTTTTAATCTTCCATGTGAACATCTTTGTCTACCATGTTTTAATCTTCCATGTGAACATCTTTGTCTACCATGTTTTAATCTTCCATGTGAACATATTTGTATACCGTGTTTAAAGACGTTAGTTGAAAATAGTTTACATAATCCTTTTTATATCGATAATATTGATTTATAGGTTGAGTTTTCTTTCATTTTCATTCATCAGTCTGCATCGGAGAGAAAAAGAATACTTCTAATTAACTTTTGATCATCTAAATCACTGGTACCAAAAAGTGGGAGATGTCATTCCGTAGGGTATGGTGGAAAGGATAAGGGGGTAATAGTAGAAAAAAGAATAATTGCATTTAATAGAAGAAAACAGAATAATTTAATTTTAGAGAAAAAAGAATAATTGCATTTAATAGAAGAGAAAAGAATAATTGCATTTTATTGCAATTTGCTAACAGAAAAAGAAACCGACTGCAAATAGCGTCGTGAATAGCGAATCAATGTAATTTAAGCGTGTTGCTGACAAATTAGAGGCAACAATTAATTTATTGATAGCAAGGGCCCAAGGTTCAGCTTTCTAATTAAAATTGTTAGGTCATTCATAATTTTAATTTTTATTGTATATTTTAATTTTTATGCGTAATGTGGTTGTGGTTGAATTTAGTAAATAATTTTATTTCAAGTTTCTAAGCATCTTATTAAGAACATCTTTGACTACCATGCTTTAAGACGTTAGTTGAAATATAGTTACATAAAAGAACATAAATTTTTATTAGATCTTTCTGTATGTTTGCTTATAGATGGTAAATTTCCTGTAATTTAAGTAAATTTTTTTTCTGAAAAGGGGGTTGTAGGACAATTAAGTTTGGGACCAATGATCTAAAGGCTTGTTGAACTAAGTGAAAACTATTGTAAGGGTTATCTTTATTTTCATGAACATTACTTTCTGCCCGACTTGCGGCTCAGTGACAAAAAGTGCGCCGCTTGTAGACATTAGGGCTGAGGTTCAATCCACTGGCGGTTTTGTTGTAGACACTGTTACAAGATACGATTAGACTCGATGGTGCTTGTGATGTTCAGCATCTTGCCTCGTGAGTCGGACTACCTGGTGGGATTTTTCCGGGTTTTCTCCCATATGATACACAAATGCGGGGTAGTTCCCTATAAAAGACCTGCCAGAAGGTACTGTCCTCCTTCTTCAGAGAGACGGAATCAAGTTAGACTTCTACCTACGGATGCTCCATCACAACATGAATAGATTGTTCATGGGGTGTTCGTCCAGCACTGCAGGACACTGAGGATTAAACACAACATCACTTCATTTTTTGTATTCATTTTATTATAATATATTAATTGTAGTGTATTTTATTATATGAATGAAATTATATATGCGTATTTTAATAAAAATGTATTTTATTTTATAATTACATTATGAAATTAAACAGGTCGTTCGGTAGTATGCCTAAATAACTGATTCGAAACTTAATAAGCAATGCTGTGTCTTTACCGGGCGCGATTAACCAGTGTTGGATAAACTCGTCGGCTGGAAAATATTTATGCTACCTCGTGGAAGTGGAGAGGAAGGTGTGAAACCTCCACATTTTGCTTCTATGATGATTGTTCCAAATTGCGATGTCACCAATTTCGATTGAGGCAATGCTGGATTGTCTAATTCACTCGCACGATGAGCCTAATTCAGATGCATTCAGACATTAATATTATTATTAATTAAAATATACGAGCATTCAATTGCTATTGCATTATTTCAGATTTTTGATTCTGATTACTATGACTTATTATTAACTTAAGAGGTTAAATAATATTTTTTATGGGAACTATGTCAAGAAAATCTCAGATTGCTAAATCTATAATAAAATAATGTTAATGAAATTGATAAGCCTACTTTGAAATTGTGGCAATAAAATTGTAGCATTAGTATTATTATTAATTAAAATATACGAGAATTCAATTGCTATTGCATTATTTAAGATATATGTTCCAAATTACTATGACTTGTTATTAATTAAAGAGATTAAATAATATTCTAGATGGGAAATTTTTAACGAAATGCCGTGTCTAGAAAACCTCAGATTACTAAGTACAAAATATGAAATTGATAAGCACACTTTGAAATTGTGGCAATAAAATTGTTGGCCATCGACTAATGTTTTACTCTATGTGAATTTTGATTACTTGCCTTTATTTTTTATTTATTTATTTATTTTTTTGTAAAACATTGGTTTATTTTGCTGGGAATTTATTGGCATAAATGATTTTAATGTGATAAAAAAATGTAAAAAGAAGGAATTATATTTATTGTATTACTGGTGCTAAAATATTATTAGTTAAAATATTATTTGGCGATCTTCTAATAAGAAATAAAAAATTAAATGTGGAACAAAAGATCATAAATCAGATGGCAACAGCTATAATCAGGACAACTAACATAAAGGACATAACTAACATCTAACACAAAGGACAACTAACATCCTAACACTAAAAGACCACAGCCATTAAAAGGATAATTGGTTAAATCTTTCTAATTGTAAAAAAGATGAATTTCTGACTGTAAAAATTGTAAAAAAGCATGAATTATATTTATTGTTATAGAAAGTAATAAAATGAAAGAAAAAAATGAATTTTTAATTGTAAATAAATGTAAAAAAGTATGAATTATACTTATTGTTATAGAAATTGTTAAAATAATTAATTTCTAATTGTAAAAATGTAAAAAAGGATGAATTATATTTATTGTTATAGAAAATGATAAGTAAAAAGCTACATAATATTGTTAAGGGGAGAAGCCTTTCATAGGTGAATTAAAATTCTCTAAGATATTCATTCTGTTAAAATATTATTTGGCACTTATCTTTTAATAAAAAAATTAAAAATTAAATACATCGAAACAAAACATCGTAAATCAGACTAAAGGACTAGCAGCCATAAAAAGTATAATTGGTTAAATCTTTCTAATTAACAGAATGATTTTGAAACTTTATTGCTAGATTTAAAAGTGACTATTGTAATACATGAACACACTTTTTTTTAACTTTATTCAGTTGCGAAACCCCTATTTGCAATTACATAATACTAACAGACCGTGACTTTAGCTATTGACAAGCAAATCTAACAACTTCAAACTAAACAGACATTTGCAAACTGCACTGAAAAGGAAATTCCAGAATCTACAAGAAACCTTACGCAAATGTTTAATGTTTAATGTTAAATACTTCAAGAAACCTTACGCAAATGTTTAATGTTTAATGTTAAATACTTCAAGAAACCTTACGCAAATGTTTTCCTAAAAATAGCTAATAGCCAGGTTACCTGATTGGAACAACCCCCAAATGCTGATAATAGGATGTTGGTGACAGTTGGTTTTCACTTATTTTTTACAAGAAAGGCTTCTGAAGTTAGTTGAGATTTTTTTTTATTAAACTTCATTGAAAGACAATTTATTTGAATTTGTCAACAATGCCTTGATTGATAAGGAGTAATAAAAAATGTAGACCTCCTATAACAAAAAAAAAAGGGTCATAAAATTTTTTTATCGTATGTTAAGGTAAGATATTTAAAAAGGTTCATGAAATATAAGATTGATAATTTGTTTTCTAAATTATGGTAAACTTACAAATTGAGTTACAAACAAGAAATACTCTTTCTTCAAAAACAGGTTATTAAGAAGAATATCATTAAGAATATGGAGACCTATAATCTTGGACTATGAACAATCATGTAATCATTAACAAATCAAAAACTATCTATTAATTGTTTACTTTGAGGCACGTCGTGCCAGATTTTGATTTGTATAATGATAACAACAAACTAAATGGATGCAACGAGACAAAATACCTCGGTGTTACAATGGGCAGTAAGTTAAATTTTTGGAACATATCAGACACACTGTAACTAGATTTGAAAAAAAGACTACCTATTTAGAAGAGACTTGCCGGCGCATAATGGGGTTGCGCCCAGGATGCTTTAGACATCACTTACAACGTTTATATAAAACCGGAGAAATTATGATTTCAGCGGCAAAGAACAAGTTGGATGTCCTAGAGAGAACTCAGAATAGCACAGGAATAGTATAGTATAGTACTCCGCAGAGTCACAGGAGCATTTGTGTCAACCCCAATAGCGACTCTACAATAATATAAGTCAAATCCTCCCATTGTGGTAGAGATGAAGAAACAAGCGGTTAATACACTTGCTAGACTGAAAGCATCGCAGCGAGCAAATTGGATGCAAAACTTGCAGGAGAGTATCCTTAAAACTCAGATCTCTTCATCTAGAAGATTTTGGATGACCTAAATCTAAATGTTCCAGTTGAGAATTCTAACATACTTGCTGGGCTGCTGAAGTATTTGGAATACCCTATAATTTAAAACTGGAGGAAAATAGATAAAAAGATACACTAGATATTATTATGAAATAAGTGGTTTGAATCAGTTGGACAATAATTATCCTAAACCAGAATGCATTCGAATTTTTACAGATGACTTTAGAATGAATAATGCCGCTGGTGATGGTGTATATTGTTATTTGTTTTCACTGTATGCCGAGTGGGTTAACACTTTTCAAAATTAGATGTAGAGGTGTAAGCCATTTTCTTGGCTATGTCTAATTTGAAATCTAGAATTGAGTCTTTTTAAAAAGGCCGTCATTCTTGTTGATTCTTGGTAGGCCATAGAGCAATAGCTCTTAAACACCTCTCGAATCTCCTTTTGTGACAGAAATAATAAAAAAATATCAGAGAGCTAAATATGAACGGTAAAAGTATAGAATTCCAGTGGATACCATGCCATTCAGATATTGCTGGTAATGAAAAAGTAGATCAATTGGCAAAGAAGGGTACAGAGTTATTTATTGAAGGGAGATCTATTCCCTTAGATTCCTTTAAGAGAAGTATACGGGAAAAATTATGGTGGCATACAACACAGAACTATCAATTAAATCGAGGGATAAATTCTGTGAGAAAATCAAGGAGGATCAGACTCTAATGAATAGGCAGCACTTACTCGTCTGTTCGGGCCTTGACCTTACGTTACAACATAGAGAATATGTTTGCCTGTTGTATTGGATGGCCAGGGATCTCATGCCCTAAGCACACGTTTACTTGTCCTTTTAGACTTTTATGTCTCTATAATGCTTGAGGTTTACTTGTGTAATTTTTAAATGTTTTTAAAGTTTTAATTATAATGATTATATTTTTACGTGTTCTTAATATTTTGACAGTATGTAATTCTGAATTACTTGTTGTATTATTCTTCGGCGAATGGTCTGATGTAACTGGATTGAGATCACAATTTTGCCATATGAAACAACAATATATAGAGACCTATTGCACCTAAATCTCTATATTCCATTTCTTCTTCTAAATTTAATAATTTAGCTAATAACCAGTTTTATAAGCTAATAACCAGTAAGCTAATTGAGAAGTAAGCTAATTAAGAAATTGGGTTACAAACAAGAATTACCCTTACCTTCAAAAACATGTTATAAAGAAGAATACTATTAAGAATATGGAAACCTATTGTTCTTAAATCTCTTTATTCCTCTTCTAGATTTGAAGTAACATGAAATTTTGCTAATAAATTTTATAAGTTAATAACCAGTAATCTAATTAATAAATTTTTAAGTTAATAACTACTAAGCCAATTTTTTAATACATTTTTAAGCAAATAACTAGTAAGCTAATTAATACATTTTAAGCTAATAACAAGTAAGCTAATTAATAAATTTTTAAGTAATAACCAGTAATTTTGTTTTCAATGTTATGATATGCTTAGAAATTCGTTGCAAACAAGAATTACCTTTCTCCACAAAAACATGTTATAGAAAAGAATATCTTTAAGAATAGGGAGATCTTTAATCCACCAAATCTTTATATTCCACTTTTAGATTTTGAGTAATATGAAATTTAGGTTAGTTTAGCAGAGTTAAGTTTCCACATACCCAGGTTAAATTTAAAAGAAAATGTCTGTACGTATTTCCCAATTGCAATTAAGGCCATCTGCAGAAGAAAGGTTAGCAATAATAAGTGTTATGTTATTGTTATTAGTGTTATTTTTATTATAGACAAGAATGAAGATTTTTTTAGGTAATGGACCATAAAGTCGGTTAAATTCTGATATGAAAGAATCAAACAGAACATTTCTTTCTCATAGGCTTTTCAACCTCTTTTTTTTTTTTTAATAGAAAACTATACTGAACAAGGAATTACAGCTGACACTATAATCATCGCAGTCATCGAATTAAGGTTATGTCATTACTTTAAACAAACCATCGACGCATATAAAAATTACAATAAAGAATAACAACGCGATTCATGTTCTAAATGATTGTCAAAGTAGTACAAGCAAAAAGAAATTCTTCCATTCTTCATTCTTCAAAAAGAATTCCTTCATTGTCCCATAGTTCTATAAGTAGTAAACAAAAAAATATATTATGCATTGGCAAACACTATAGTGATAGAATTAAATTTTCGGGTAATCCTGGTTTTTAAAAAGGAACATCTTTTTGTGCAATTCAGTAAAATATCATCCAGAATTTATTTCGTTATGTAACCAATTACCGTAGAAGTTAGAAAGATGAGAGTAGAATATCGGGGGACCTCATGTAGACTTTGAATAGGACATAAAAAAAAAAAAAAAAAAAAAAAATAAAAATAAGGAAATTTCCTGGTTTTGTCTCATAGGACACTTAAATGTGAAAAAATTACTTTTGAAAGCCCTACCATAAGTTATTATTTCCCTCTTCTTTAATTGAATTGTTCAAATTTTTTATTAAAGTTTAACAGACATGCATACATGCTCTGTACACTCTCAACACACACACACACACACACACACACACACACACACACATATATATATTATATGCCAGTTTTTAAAAATTTTCTCAGTCTTAGAAAAGACTGTTGTCACATTATTATACCTATTTCTTTCATTTGACATTGTGCAAAGGATTTTGATTTTTCACCAAGATTTTTGCTATTTTACTCAGTAAAATAGTTTTATTAAAATGTTAAAATATATTTTATAAATTATAAAATTATAAATTATATAAATATAATAACAGTAATAATATAATAATAAAAATAATAAATAATATAATAATAAAAATAATAAATAATATAATGATATTTATAATAAACAATATAATTATATAAGTTAATAAATAATACAAACTATAAAATATATTTTGTTAAAATAGTTTGCCTACATTTATTTTTCCATGCATTTTCTTTAATTTTTTGTTAATTCTCTGAAATGTGTCGAATACATTGTTTATTTAGACACAAATGTTTGATAATCTGAATTCACTAATTTTGTATTCGATAATTGCTATATATATATATATATATATATATATTTTTAGAAGACGATGAAAAGACGTATTAATTTCCGAAGAGAGAGATTATTTTCCGAATGGCAACATGTCACTGAACTCCTCAGAACAGAAAATTTTCCACGTCATCCAGGCGAGTTCAATATATATATATATATATATATATATATATACTATATATATATACATAGTATATATATATATATATATTGCATATATATATATATATATATATATATATATATATATATATACATATATACTATGCAATCACATTTAAAGAAAAGCAGAGAGTAGCTTATTCGAGGAACAGCTAATTGTTTCAATTGCCATTTTCTCTTATTAGTCCACTTAAATTAAACCTGCCCCTTCCTTTGAAGTAATTTATCATTAATTACTTATTTATCATTAAATGCTCAACGGACCACTTATGTAATCATTATTATTTTTCATGTATTTCGTGCATCTACTTATCTGCTTATTATACATTTCATCCATCTACTTATTATTTTTCTCATCTTTTTTCTAGTTCACAGAAAAGAAGGGGTAAGAATTTAATGAAAAGAAAAGAAAAAAGTCAATTTTTTTCTTGCGCTTTGAAAAGTTCAGTCGAGATTATCTAGTTAATTTTTTTTTATTTTTATGTTTTAAATTTATCTTTTATTTTCATGTTTTTATATAAATATATTTTGAGTTAAAAAAATTAACACAGTTAAATATTTTCAGTAAGACATCAATAATGAAAATTCAATGATGGATTCAGATTTGCATCAGCTACCTGAAATTGAAAAATAAAGAAACTCTTTTCCTAGAATTCACTGCAGCTGCGGAAATAAGAATTCCATACTTTTGAATTAAAAACTTTCAGTCTTAAAGAAATTTCATTTCTTACTTTAAAGTTCATCAATATTATTTAAGCGACTAGCAGTTTTGTAATACTTTGTGATTTTTTCGAAACATTTTCATAGGAAAAACCTCACCACAAACATCAAGCAACGAATCGGCAGTTCATTTTCAAAGGTCACTTAAAAGTTATCAGAACACCGCAACTTACTTAAAAATTAGTCATTCAGATTTCTAACTCATTAATTGAAACTGACTGTAATTTAAATTTTATTTAATGTTAACTGAAGGCATTATTCATCCCTTACAGAAAAAAAAACTTTTTTTCTTTCATAATTTTGATAATTGATTTTTGATTATTTTTTTCTTTTTTGGCTTTGAAAGAAAAACACCCTTAAAACCATATCGCAGCATTTTTTTTTTTTTTTCTCATGAGAAGAGTTTTGGCATTTCATTCCCAGGAGAGAGAATGCATGTTATTTGACAAATATATAATAAGAACCCATCACTCAAATTTGACAGCATACAAGCTGTATTGTGGGTAGTATTACATGCAATTAGTGTTTTGTACTAATGAGAATAACCTGTCACTCAAATCTGATAGCAGATAATCAGTGTCATGAATAATGAGACTCAGAAAATTAGCGAATGTCTGAGCGGCCTTCACAGGTCGAAACAACTATAGATTGAATGTGAAGTTGTTTCATTGTGATGGGTGATAGACCATGAGCTTAGAAATGTCTACTCTAATGAGAAGTGAGGGAAGCTAACCCCATTCTTGACGGATTGTCTTGAAAGAAGGTTTTTGGTAAAGAAGAGAGAGAGAGAGAGTCATGCGACGAGTCGACCAGAAGTGTTGCTATCTTTTTCTCTGAAGTGACTGAATAATTCAAGAAGTTTCTGCCTGATGATGATGATGATGATGAATGAAGTGGTATATGGGGATGTGAAGCAACAAGGACTATAATCCCTAATCACTATATATATGAACAGTTAGTTTTTTCCTTAATTTTAATATGTCACTCTCCACAACGCTCTACGATCGTGTTAGACCGGGACCTACGGTTTAAAGTGGATTCCGAACCACTACAAACATCCATGGCACCGACTCGAACCCGAAAACCTGTGGTACCGAGCGCCAGAGCGCTAGCCACTCGGCCATTCAGGCCCCAAGTTTCTGGCTGTTTACAAAGGGAGCCCCTTGAGTTTTCATGAAATCCCTCCATGTGATAATAAGGTCTGCCGCAGGCTGCCAAGCAATTAGATTCGACGTAGATTCGATAACTCGCCCTTCTAAAAATCTCCGCCCTTAGAGTGAACTGTGTGATTTAATCGTGCACTTGTGATCGTTATAGGTCTAATAAAGGCGAGATGTTACAAAATCTTATACAGGATGTTTCAGAACGGATTTCCTAACTTTGACATAACTTAAAAAAAAAAAAAATAAAAGGGAATAAAGTGATATGTTTCCTGTGCAAGGCATGAAATTGAAGCTCAGTGAATTTTCTAAATTAGATATAACTTCATCCAATAGATAGTGCCGTTGGGCTAATTACTTTATTTAAAAGTGCCTGAAACTGGCATGGACTGGCATCTATGTGTGTCAGATTTTAATTCGTGAATCTTTTTTCTTCGGGGATGATTTGAAGGATTCTGTTTAATAAGAATTCTCAAAACTGGTAAAATTTCAACAGCTCAGTTTCCAATCATGCGAGCCATTTCAGCATAGACATTACAGAAGATGATTTCAATTTCACATTTCGCCTTGTTGAGGCTTGATTCCAGGGCTGCAATTATGACCTTGACAACTTCCAATCATTGTAATTTGTGAGATTTCAGAAACTGCACAGTAAATATAGATAAGCTGTTGACCACCAAGAAATTCATTCAGTGCAGGATTCCAAGTGCAGGATTCCAGTGCAGGATTCCAGTGAAGGATTCCAAGTGCAGGATTCCAGTGCAGGATTCCAAGCCATTGCGGAATCCATGGAATTGAGCAGGCTGATATGCTGGACAAGAATGGATCCCAAATGATGCACTCTGTTTCCTGTTTTGTCTTTTTGTGACATATAAGGCGATATATATCTTTCTCTATTAAATCCAACCGTTTCAACCTGTATAGAGAGAAAGCTTCTGAGGAAAAGAGGAATTCCCTATTGAATAAGTCAACAAGATTTTCCACTTCATTGTCTAGAGCTGTTGACGTGATCTTTTTAGGCATGTCACTGGCAATGACTACTTGCAGAGTCACCTGTATAGAATAGGACTGGCTGCTACAGATATCTGACCCCTTTGCGACTACGGCGTTTCCATGACTGGACAGCACCTCAGCACCCCTATTGTTCTTAGCTGTTTTCCTTTTTTGCGTTACTGACAATGCCTTTAGTGATTGTTTTTGTCGTTCTTTACTGTATTGGGCTGTTCGCCGATTTTTGACCGAAAGTTTAGAGACGACATAGGATAAAAAAAAAAATAAACGCTTGTGATTGTTATGCAAAAATACCATTTCGAATCAATTTTTATGGGAACTAGATGATTTAGATAATTGTCTTCGGTTCAAATTGATTCTATTTATCTGATAACACTTCAGTTTTTTTTTTTTAAATTTTTTTTTTTATATTATTATTATAGCGATAAAGACCGATCCATTTAGGTGAGCTATTTTATTTTGAGTGCTTTAAAAATTGTTAGAAAAATCAAAAAGAGAATTATCATTAAAAGGGCTATTAGGTTTTCTTCCCACATTTTAACTGAATAATTTTTATTTAATCTATTTAGAATGGTTTAGTTACAGCGGCCTGATGGCCAATTGGCTAGCGCTCTGGCCTTTGGTACCGTAGGCTCCGCAGAGCGGCTAACTAATCCACTTCTAGAAAAAAATGTTACATTTCATTTTCCGTAAGTTTTAAAAACCTTTAACCTTAAAAATCTACACAAAATCGATTTCCGATCTATCAACGGAGTGTGATTGATTGATTTGTTCCACTGTATTACAAAATAAATGAAGTTAAAAAAATTACTTAATTACGTAATTTCAAAGGATCGGTTGAAGGCAGATCCGTTTTATCATATTTAGGCCATCAGGTCATAAAAAGCTATTGTAAACGGAAAGGCGGAATTTTTTTTTTTTTTTTTTAACTAATGATTCTAGTTCTAGCATTGACGGAATGAATATCGAGATGTTAAAAACTAATAATAATTAGATGGCAATTCTAAATAAAATTTTAAAAAATTAAGCATTTTCTTTTTTATACTCCTTTTCTAAATTTTGGAAGAATATTCAATTTTTTTTATTTTTAAATTGCTTTATTTGTTTATATATTACGGTATTTGAAAATTAAAATGTAGCTAAACATTAAAAAAAAAAAAATTATTTGGTAATTCAATGAAACTTCTATTAGGTCAATGATTAAAATTATTAGACCTTTAAATCATATGATAAAAACACCAAAGGGCAACATTAAAAACCCATTTCGGTTGAATTAACCGTATTAGTTACATGGACTGTTGGGAATGAATGTCCATTCCAATGCGTTCGTTTTCGCAGCCGCTGTTTCCTGATACACAATTGCGGAAACACTCGATCCAGTCGCAGCGACCTTTCAACGAATGTAAGAGGCGTGTTTCTGTCACCATTTGATCTGATTTTTTTTTCTCATGATCATTTAATTTCAAAAGTAAAATTAAATTTTGAAAAAAAATTTTTTTCTTGAAGTTTTAAATTATAACAATAATAATAATAACCTGCCGTAATAATATCACCAACTCCATTAGATTTTTTTTTTTAAATTACTTCGTTTTACTAAAAACAAAATTAAATATTAACAATAAAATTATTACTACTACTACACCACATCACATCACTGTGCCTAGAGCTGAGTTGCTCCTTTTACAGTTTGGCAATGATGTGGGCGAGAAGAAGTCTGATTGGGCTCTGTGACGCTCTACGGTCATATGAGAGCGGGACCTACAGCTTAAAGTGGATTCCGAACCACTACAAACATCCGTGGCACCGCCGGGATTCTAACCCGACACCTGTGGTACCGAGTCGCAGAAAACTAGCCAATCGGCCATCAGGCCCCACTAACAAAAATTACGAAGACGTTTCAATTGAGAAGTGCCTACATTTCGCATTGTGCAGGAATACATTAAATCTTAGTAGAGAACATAAAGGACTTGATTTTCCGCGTGACTAACGCTCTGGCTCTTTGTGCCACAGGGTTCGAGTCCCGGGGGTGCCATGGATGTTCGTACGGGTTCGGAATCCACTTTAAACCGCAGGTCCCGGTCTAATATAACTGTAGGGCATAGGGCTGACAATCCTATCCCGTAAAAAGAAAAAGTCTCCTGTCTCGAAATTTGCCATGCGTGGCAGACGGCCTTGGTCCACCATGGGGCTGTTGCGCCACTCATGATGATGATGATCATGAGACAACATAGAGCCAATTTCTTGAATTATTCTGTTTACAAAACTTAATTATGCTTCGTTATCTGAGTTTCAAAAAAGAAAGATTGCTGCATGTTGTCACTACAGATTATCATTTTGAGAAAAAAAAAAAAAAATAGAGATTTACTTTGGATGAAACCAATCTACCTATATGAGCATATGGAATCGGTGAAAGTGTATGAATTGAGTGAATAATGTATATATATATTAATCACAGATTTTTTTCGAAATCAAATTTACTCTTATAAATATCATGATTTAGAAAACCCTATTTTCAAAAGTTAAATAAAAATTAATTGGGATAAATCCACAGTATGACTATTTTCGTATGTTCTGTAAAGGAACAGACGGGCGACTCTTCTATAAATATAAGTTTAAAATAAATTGAATTGTTAATGATTACAAATTAAAAATATATGATTACAAGATAAAGAATATATTTGTATCACAAAATTGCTACATAATCTTTTTTTTTTTTTTTAATTTTTTTTAATTTTTAAATATTATACATTATATAATCAGAAGACACCAATTTGATGTGAAAAAGTTTTAAATATTTATAATTTTACGATAAATTGTGCCAATTTCTAATTGTTAATGCTATTTTAATAAACGTTTACTGAAAATATACTTTTAATGACATATACATCAATATGAATTATGTTTATCAAACTGATAACTGATAAAACAGTATCAGTTCTCAGTTTTATTTTTTCTAATGCAGCTGGCAAACATTTAGACAGTTGTCTTTTATGCCTTAAGGCCAGCGCTGCACCGACGTGACGTAGCACTACCCAGGAGGTGCGTGTAGCTTGAAGATAAGCTACAGACGCGGAGTAACATTACCCCCGCAACGCTCTACTATCATGTTAGACCGAGACCTACCGTTTAAAGTGGATTCCGAACAACTACAAACATCCATGACACCGCCGGGACTCGAACCCGAAATCTGTGGCACTCGGCTATCAGGCGCCCTCAGTTATCAGTTTTACTTTTAGTATTTGCTTCGTAGATGAATTCATCAAATACATTTTTTCTCAACAAAAATTTAGCTAACACCAGGGAAAAAAAAAAAAAAAAAAAAAAAAAAAAAAAAAGACAGCTTGAATAATTCTTCTAAGAGAAGTTTGCTCTCTTGGGTGACATTCCTAGAAAAGACGCAGGAAGATAAAATTATAAATGCATGGTCAAAAATAGAGGAAAACATTATTGGTAAATAACTGAACAACATGTAACACATATTGTTGCCTATTTTTTATAAATAAGGGTTAACGATAGATGGCGCAGCCAGCGCTGACGTCTAGATGACGCAACCGCATTGAATGAATAACTGTATATGCTACGTGGTCCAACTGAGTAAAAGGAGAAGAAAGAGAAACAATGTACGCTTGAAGGCTGGAGCTGATTCTTCTATTTCTATATTTTGAGACATCATTTTAGATGGACAGGTCGATTAAGGACGAAAAATTAAAAGTAGTTTTAAAAAAGAAGTGTGCTAAAGAATAGAGGCTATGGTTGTCTTTTTGAGAATATATATATATATATATAAAGAGCTTCTGAGTCCAAGTGATTAATAGTGTTTTGAAGTTGCTCAAAAATAAAAGTTAATCTACTAAATAACAATATGATACCTGAGAAATAATAGAATAAATTGTGTAGCTACAATATGATTGCAGTATTATTATCATTTTTATTCTCAATATATTATATATTTAAATTCGCTTGATATCATTTAAGCCAGCATTGAATTTTCGTTCACAAATTTAAAGACATTTGCTTTAAAATAAATATTTAATTTTTAGAAGCATACAAAATATTCATCGCAGTTTTGTACGGTGTTTTGTTCCTTACTCTCAAATTATTTTCGACTCTTTTTATAAGTATTCTTATACTATGAATACAAATGAACGAGCTTTTGTTACATAAATTTTGTTTGATAATTATGAAGATTCTTTAATACCAAAACTCTACATCTCATTGTCACCACATAAATCAGTTCATCAGTTGAGGATTTTTTTTTAAATGCCTCAATTATAAATATTCCCTAGGAAATCTTCCAATGACAAGTAACAAACGATAAAGCCGATTCCTAAAAAGGAAGTAAAAAAATTAAGATCAAGCAATTAAAAAAAATTGAAAAAGAGTTAAGTTCTTGTAATGTTCTCTGGTGCTCGATGCCTTAGGTTTCCGGTTCGAGTCCCGGTGGTGCCATGGATATTTGTAGTGGTTCAGAATCCACTTTAAACCGTAGATTCCTGTCAAATATGACTGAAGAGCGTTGGGCGTAGGATTGATAACCCTAAGCCGTAAAAATAAAAACATCACCTGTTTCGGAATCTGCCAGTAGGCATACGGCCTTGGTTCTACATAAACTGTATATCCTACATGAACTGTAGTATCGGGAGTTAGATGGTTAGTCTTGTAATGTTCACTTCTCCTCTTTTCTTTTAAAGTCAAAGGAAAAAAAAAACAGCAATGATTATTTAACTATTAAAGTGCTTAATATTTACCAGGCGTTACCTCTGCATTTATTTTCTCTATATTTTTGTCTGCACTTGGCATGACGCTTTGCGTTTTTCCTTTGAAGGGCATTAAATAAGAAAAATCTCTTAGAGTCAACAAAAAGAAAAAAGAAAAATTATCACATTCACTGATTTGACTGTAATCCTACATTTAGTTATTTATTGACAGGAGTTGACTAATTTTCTACAAGAAAGAACCTCCTACATCACTGATTCCACAACGCTTCCAACTGTTTTCTCTTTTCAATTAGCTGACCCCCGATTCATTGAACTTTCTACAGCCGATCCGTTCTCCGGCTTTAGAAAATCAAACATTAGCTTCATTCAAGGAATTTAAATGTTCTTGAATATGCCTACTATCTTAAATTTATGATTCACTTTATTTTTATTGTTGTTTTTTTGTATTAATTACTATTTTCAGCACTGTGATAGAAAAAGAATTAATGAAATTTTTTCAGTTTTCAACAATTTGCAGTTTTGGTAAATTTTTTTAGAAAAAATTATCTGTGAATAGTGTCAAAGAATCAAGAGAAAATCTCTTGTAAATGCAAAACATTGACAATTATTAAAAATTACAGTTTGTCAAATTGTAAAGAAAAAACTTGTAATAAGTAATTATAAAAATAAATAAGTCTATATAACAATATTTTAAACAAACAAAAATATACACAATCACATAAATTTCAAAAATAGGGTATATGATACTATTGATTTTAGTTTTAAAAAAATTTCTAAATCTAGTCACCAGATGGTGTTAGACACTACCAAGTATCAATAAACAGTCTGGCGATGTAGAAAGTATTTTTTTTTTTAAAACGAATTAATTAGAATTTGTTCGACTTTTTTAGACGCAAACTTAAAAAGTAATTACTTCAAAGAAAAAAATTATAATGCTAAATATTACTGTTTTTAGTTAATGCTGAATATAGTTTTTAAATATTAATTATTTAACAAACATTCACATACTAAATGTCCACCACTAGTATATATGCCCACATATAAATACAAATGCTCATATACATATTTATGTAATTAGCAAACAAGTTCTCCAGTATTTTTCAGCCATACAAAACCACTTTGTGCAGAATACACGTCTAATTTTTTCCTCTAGCACCCTAATACCATTGCTCATTATTACTATTTTTTTTCTAATACAACTGGTAAACATTTAGACAGCTGTCTTGGATGCCTTAGGCAGCGCTGCACAGACTTTATATGACCCAGGGGGCTAGTGTAACTTGAAGATAAGCCACGGACGCGAAGTAACAATGCCCCCGCAACGCTCTACGATCTATTAGACCGGGACCTACGGTTTTAAAGTGGATTCGAACCACTACAAACATCCATGGCACCGCCGGATTCGAACCCAAAACCTGTGGTACCGAGCGCCAGAGCGCTAGCCACTCGGCCATTCAGGCCCTGAATTGCACATTATAAATTACCACTAAACTAGTTTGTTTTGCTTCTTAATGCTAATAAAGTGAATCAATGACGTTATAGTAGATCAATGACGTGCTTGATGACCAAAGCATCGTTTTGATTGGATGCTTATTGAGAGCATTTTTACTCTATAACGTCTAGTACCAAACCCTTTTGGCGCGCAAAATATCATGGTAAACTTGTCCTGTGTCTTAATTATTCTAATAATATGCGAAGTTCTATAATTTATATGAAAAGAAAATCATTATAAACATAGGAAATCTTATAAGTTTTATAGAGTAAATCATGGAATGCTATTTTTTTTTTTTCAAAATAAAAATTCATTCATAGTTCGCATTAATCAAGTAATTCTTAAGATCCTTTTCTGCGAGACGTTAAAATGAATTTAGTGACCAATTTTTTTTATACACTTTTATCTAAGGACGAAAAATTTTTACTTGTAATTAGAATTATGTTTTCTTTTAAGAATATACTTCACAAAAATTATAGTAAAGAAATAAAATTTCAATAGACCATATTCAGTATGCAATTATTTATCATTATTCTTTACTTCTTCACTATTCTAAAGCATATTAACATACAAATATTTTTTTCATGATATTAAGATCTTTTCGCCCATGTTAAAGCAATATTTATTTTTAAATGAAATGTTATTTTCTATTTTATTTAATTTTGCTAATAAAATTTGCATTAAAATTCATTTTTCTGTTTAAGTGTAGAAACAAAATGTAAAATTTTATATGAATTTAGTTTGCTCTATGCGTGAAAGCAATTCAAAATGTTTGTTCAATGATAAGGTGCTATTATTTTAGTTGGTAGATACATTCTCAAATTGTCAATCCCTAAAGTGTATTCTCAATAGTAAGCTAGAGTTTTATAGTATAGCTGTGTTTGTGTATGGATTTTAATTGCGTTTAGACCAACCTGCTCAATATTGACAAAATTTAAATGAAACTGAAGCAACTTTTTTTTTTTTTTTTTTTTATGGAAAAAGGAAACTTGTTCTTGAAAGAGAAATGCTAGAAAAAATGTAAACATCTTAGAAATCAGAATATGTTAAAAAGAAAGAGTAGTAAAAATACCAAAAGTACGTTTTTAATGGTTTTCAATTAACATCTTTTACCAAAGTGCATAGAAATTGAATATTATATTACATTAACAGGTAAAAACATATGTACAGGAAACACATTAAAATCCTGGAAAACATGATTTTTTCGTATTTGAAAAAGTGTGGATATCATTAACCACCTAAGAAGGATTAATGGTATCACATTTTTTCAAATAAAAAAATCATGTTTTCTGGGATTTTAATGTGTTTCCTGTTAATAATTTATATATATTATCTTACATTTATGATTAATTTCTCAAAGTAATATAAATATTTTAAACCATTTATTCTTCAATAGCAATGATAGATTATTTTTTTCTATACAATGCTAAGATATTTTTATTTTTTAGATGAATTTATCAATACCTTATAAGAATAAAACAATAGAAGCTGTACTTGATTGCACTTCCACGAAAAAATGTGACATAAGAAAAAAAGTTTGGGTTATTGTTACTCATGGTGCAGGTGGAGATTTGAAAACTCCCCAACTGAGTGCTATTGCTTCTTTTTTAACAGCTGAAGGATTAGCTGTTTTACGCTTTACTTGCAAAGGGCTTAACATAAAATATAGAATAAATGTTTTCAATGAAGTACTTGTAAGTAAATTTAAGCAGTTTAAAAATTAAATTTTTGCATATAATTTTAGAATTAAAAATAAAATTTGATATTATCAATTCTTCATTAAAATATAGTATTGTCTTTCATTATGCATTTTCTCATAATCATAATTTTATTTAGACAATGGTCGATGAATTTTTAACTATTGTTGTGAAAACTTTTCCTTTAGCTAAGTAAAAGAAATGGATGTTACTTATGCTACATTCACTTTTTAGCTAGTTAATGAATAAGGCATCTCATTTTAAAATCTATAATTATGAAGAAATATATATATTTCCTCCGATTTTCAATTTTAAGCATTTAGCAGTTATAATGCTAAGATTTATATATTTTTGCAATATTAAATCATGCCAAAGTTTAAAAAAACATCTTTTCCCAATGCATTTTTAAAATATAGTTATAATTTTAACTTTAAACCAAGTTGTTTTGCTTGAAATTTTTAGAAAAAAAAATATATGAAATACTTACATATTTAACACATTAGAATTATCAGCTAAATATAATTGAATGATTTTCAATTAAGAGATATAAGAATTAATTTCAATTTTTTTAAGGTCTATCTCAAGAAGGAATATGATCTAAAAAGAGTTTTTATTGGTGGTATGTACATAAACTTTGTTCTTCATTCAAAAATATTATGTTAAGCATTCAAAATGTTTTTAAAGTATGCATAATTATGCTGTAGTCATAGAAACATATTTAAATTGTTACAAGATGATTAAAAGAAATTAACTACTAATATCAAAAGTTCACTAACCACTTAATGGATTATCTAATTATATTTGTATATTTTTGGTTTAACTCGTGTGAAAATTAATTTTTAATTTTAGACAGCTTTGTATTATTCTATGACACAAAGCACTTTGTATTATTCTTGCATATTTAATATTCTATGACACAAGTTGACTCGTGATATTGCACAACTGGCAACAGTCAATTCTTGTTGCTTTTACAGATTATTTGATTCAAAGTCCTTGACCCAAAAGATTGATGAGTTGAATGTTTATTTAATGCTTATTACATTTTGCATTAACTTCCTATTAATTATTAAAAAAAAAGTGAAGATACTTTTTATAATGGCAGTATATGGGGATTTCAAAAGTTCTGACAATGAATTGAAGATATTATAATTCTGATTCTGATGTGCAATCTGAATTGCTAAATTTATAGTTAGAATTTCTATAATACAGATAAATGAATAAAACTTATTGTTCCTTATTCTAACAATGTATATATATTTTTTATTTTAATTTTAAAAAATGTGCTTTAACAAAACTATCTGAAAAAAAAATCCTTTAAGGAGATAAAATACATTTAAAAATATTCTTAAAAATTAAAAGAAAAACTGCAACAGAAAATTTTAAAACAAATATTGGTTTTAGATGCATATAAATTACTAGCTTTTAAATATTAGAAATTATAATTGCTTTTCTTTCATTTCAGGTAGGTCAATGGGTGCAAGAACAGCTGTTATGTTAGCTTCTGATATTGAAATTGTTGATCTCAATATTTTAGGTATTATTTGTTTGTCATATCCTCTTCATAAAATAGGAAACTATAAAGAGTTGAGAGACGAGCCATTAAAAAAATCTAAATTGCCAATTTTTTTCTTAAGTGGTACCAAAAAGATGAAAATGTGTGAAAAGGATATTTTAGAGAAAATATTATTAGGTATGAAATCACCATTTAAAATTCATTGGCTTAATGGCTGCAATCATTCAGCAAAACCATTAGAAAAATTATCAAGAAGAAATGTATTATGCTGCTTTTAAAGAGATTTCAAATTGGTGTTTGGCATTATGTTAAAATGTAAATGTTTTTAAATTTATATTTGGATATCCAATTCAACTTTTTAAAAATTAGCTTCCTCCCCCTCCAAAATAAAACAAATGGGACACCCCTTAATAACTTTTGTAATTATCATTAAATCATTACCTACATGCTATTGATGGAAAATAGCTCACAGAGAGAAACTAATTTTGATGCAATGCTATTGTTAACAAATGCTAACTTAAAATTTTTCCATTACAGAGCCAGAGATTTTTAATGCAATCAATTCAGCATGATGAAATTAGAGTATGATAATTTTTTGTAGAGATCTGATTAAAAGTTTTGTAGATACAAGGGTTCAAAATTTGACCTTCTCGTTGTAAATTAAGCTTTCGCGTGATGAACAATATCTGGCATTCTAATTAATATTTTAACATTCGTTTTTACCCAATCAATAGAATTTTTTTCAAAATTCAAAAACATAATTTTAGTCAAATATTTGAAAATATTTTTTAAAAGCATTAAATAAAGTTATGAAATAAAAAGAATTATAATGTACTAAAATTTTTATGTTGTTAGCTTTCAAGTTTCGTCAATACAAAATATATAATTTTTAATAAAAATTATGAAAAGTTTCAAGATATTCAATAAATCTCTATTAGGGACCAGTATTCAAATTAAAAAAAAAAAATTATTATAGATGTGTTTTTGCCAAAACGAAAATGCTGATTAAGTTTGTAAAGCAGAAAACTTAACAATGAAATAATTTTGTTTGATTTAAGTTTTTAATCTTTTTAATTAAATGTTTATGCATTTAACTACATTTTCTCATTTTAAAAATATTTATTATATTTTACTTAAAAATGAAAAACTTTTAATTTGACTCATAAAATATTAATAAAAAAAAAAAAAAAATTTAAAATTTTTAACGTTCATGTTTTCTGCTTTAATTTTTTAAATAGAAAATTAATTAATCATTTGTGTTATTAAAGCTATTGGAATTTTGTCTATTTATCACCTTTGATTTAATATAAAAAATTGGCTATGCTTATATTAAAAAAAAATACACATACACAAGCAACCAATCCACAGATAAATAATAGAGGACATTACTTAGAAAAAAAGAATTTTAAAGGAAACTGATACTATTTGTATATTGTATGAAAGAAAATTTTTATAAAACTCCCCACCATGAAAGATCATCTGCATATTGTGAAAAAACAACTCAGTTTCTAAAAAGCAGTTATTGCATGCGGATGTATGTGAATCACTGACGAGACTGGTTTTTTAAAACAGTTTATTTATTTCCTTTTTGGGATTATTTGCACGCATGGTTTTTTTTAAATATAGTTTTTTTAATATATAAAATGTGTGTGCACACCTATTAAAATGTTACATGCAATTTATTAATTG
The DNA here is from genome assembly GCA_021605095.1 of Caerostris extrusa. Lineage (NCBI taxonomy): Eukaryota > Metazoa > Arthropoda > Arachnida > Araneae > Araneidae > Caerostris > Caerostris extrusa. The sequence continues at coordinate 1,248 of BPLR01000984.1, read as the reverse complement.
CATGTGATACAGTGACCATTAGTATGCAGGAAGAATCCAGGATTTGTCTCTACTTATGGGCTTGCATTGTAATCATAGCTTTCAGGGTTAAAAAAACAATGTTCATTGTAACATTGAATTATTTCTATAAGAAATGTAACAAGTGATCAATTACTAAGAACCCATTTATAGTTTTGTCTCGGTGATTAACCATAGTTTTAGAATAAGAAAGAGAAAAAGGCCTTTTTAATGATAGATTTGAACTGAGTGTCTCAGTTATGAAATAGAAATGTACATGTAATTTCTTTTTATTTTTTATACATGATTCTTATAATTAGAATGTGTATCTAACTAATCGAATATGAAATATTTTAAAAATACTAAATAGAGATTTTATATTTTTAGATTAAGATTTTAATTTTTATTGATGTTACAAAAATATTACAATATAACTTCAAAATATCTTTTAAAATGAATAAAAATTCTTTTATCTCTAATTCAAAGGAAATTTGTCTCAAGAATATTTCAAATATTATTATTGTGTTAATACTATAAATACCTTTTTTTTAACTATCAATTTGTTTTCATTTCAGGAAATTATATACCAATTCTGTTTTAAGAATTTTACAATAAAAATAATGGGAACATTAAAAGTAAAATAATAAGATATATTTATAGGGGGTTAGCATTTAAAAATGAAAGATATTATATTGAATTATTAAATATATAACTATAGAAATTCTAAATAAAAATTAATTAATTGCAAAGTTCTAAATGAAAACTGGCTTTTAAAAATGTTTCTAAATCATTCAAAAAATTATTTGTTTAGTGAAGAGTTAATACTAATAAATCTCTTTTAATTCTCTTAAATTATATATACTATTTACTGCTTACATTCACTTAATACCCAAAATGGATAATTTATTTCAATTCAAATTAATGAATACATTTTGATAAATTTTTAAAAATAAATTATTTTATTTTTCAAAAAATTAACTTTAAAAAGGTAAATATGCTTTCTTATTTAATTGGTGTTGGTATAATTAAATATCATCAATCATTTGATGAAAAAAAGTATTTTTAAGATTTATTATGATTTAAACCAACATTTACTTACAATAAATTCAATTTGTTTTATGTGCAAAAAAAAAAACTTTAAAGAATATTTTTCATTTTTTATTTTTATTGAAAAGATTTCTAGCAAATGTCAATGCTGTGTATCCATTAAGCAGCTTCTAGCATTATTCATTGGCTATGAAGCTACTGATC
>BPLR01000983.1:0-47916 GCA_021605095.1 Caerostris extrusa | reverse complement strand
AAATACATGGCTCATAACTAATTATTAATATATTCTTTACCATTTTATATGTTTTAGAATCCTCTTTAGTTCATTTTTTTGTTTCCAGCTTCTATTGAGTCATTTGTGCGGTTTGAGGCTCTGAATTAGTTTCAAAATTCACACTCCATCTGCAAACTAATGCAAGTCGTTTAGTGATTAAAGATCACATTATTTGAGGATTATATGATTATTTAAAAGGTGAAATTTAAAAGAGAGTTGTTGATAATTGATTTTTAGATTATATTTTTATATTTTTAACTATCGATTTATTATTACTTTTTATAAGTACTATTATTTTTGTGACTTAAAGCCATTAAATATGGAATAAGCAATTTTTTATTTGCAAGCAATAAAATACATATTTTAAAGAATCCTTTTAACGATTATATATATTTTTGACAAAAAAAAATATTATATCTTTTAAATAACAGATGTAATTTTAAAATAAAAATATATTTAATTCACATTATTTTTTTAATCACTAGGTTATTTCATTAATTCACATTTAAGAGTTTTCTTTAACCAATTCATGTTGAACATAACTAATTAAATGCATACATAAGTAAGTACACATTCATGATGCATGACCTAGTACACTTGAGAAGTTCTGTATATTGAAGCTGTTTCAACTAACTAACTAATTAATTATTTATGACAAGCAACGGAAAGTTACTGCCTAATTCTGCGGCATCAAAAATTCTAGTCGTCTAAATTTTTCTCAAATATATGAACATAGAAAATTTACAGCAAATTTGTTCGTTTTTTAATAGTTAAAGTAGATGAAAATTTTTAAAAAATTTGTACACTTTTTAATTAATTTTGTTTGAAATTTATAAATAAAATTGTACCAAATTTAAACAAAGTTGTTCAAATTTTACTATTTTTAATTTCTGTAAAATTATATTTCTTGTTTTAAAAAATAAATTTGAGAAAATATATAGCTGTAATTTACTTTACCATGAAGATCACAATTATGAAAAGTTATACCATCAATAATAACACACATTAAAAAAAATATGTTAGTTAATTTTGTTGAAATTTTCATTTAAAAAATAGATATCTTGTTCATTTTTCTTCAAAAAAATATCATATATATAAAACCATATAAGTTTTTTTAAAAATGAGTTTGATGGACATCATATACCTTATTACATTTAATGCTTACATAACTAATATTAAACGCTAAAAATTAGATTTCTCGAAACTCATTAAAGTAAAAAATAAACAATTTATACAAAAATTATTAAGGAGAATTACAATATTTATTGCTTTATTTCTAATTTTATTTATCTTTAATATTTAAATATATTTTTATTGATAAGAAATGAATGTGAAGTTATTGTTACTTACATTTAATTAATTTCTGAACAAAATGGTTTGACTACATATACAATTATATATTGTATTGCTAATACACTAACCTGATATAAAAATAAATCTGCTAGATGCAATCTAAATACAAAAATTATCTAATGACATATCAACTAAATCTGCTTTATTTGAAAATTGTTATATAGTATGTATATAAACAATAAATAATAATAAAATAACATGTATATAAACCACTGAAGCGAGAAATTGTGCAAAATGTTCAGAGTTAAAATAAGCTGTAAAAATTGTGCATCGTAACGAATATCTTGAGATTTCTTTTCAGTTTTCTATTATATTTCAATAATAATCTTAAGGTTTTTATTTAATTGATATAAAAAAATAAAAAAATTAAAAAAAAAAATTCTATTTACTTTATATATGTTCTCAAAAATGTTATTAGGCTAAATTCTGCGAATTAACCTTACTTACTAAGGTTGAAATTTAAATCTCAGGCTGAAACATTTTTCTTTTTCTATGCAAGTAATCTCATTTCACCTTGCGAATACCTTTCAAAAACAGATGGAAACAAATAAATCCTTAATTGTTTCTAATAAGGTTGTTAGAATACAGTTAAAGAAAAAGAAATGGTGCGTTTTCCTCTAATTTAAACCTGTCAACTCTCACTGTAGTAATTATTGTTAGCGAAAGTGTTAACTTCCAAATAGTGCTTTACTATTTACACCTGCGATCATTAACAATTTGTAATCATCAATTTTCATGATAACTGATTTCTTGTCTCTCTTTGAATTAGATGTTTTAACTCCAACAGATATTATTAAGCTCGTAGTGATGAATCTATGTCTCTGAAATATAGATTTGATATCAACAGGAATTATAAGCAAAATAGTTTAAAATATGCAATTTAAAAAAATTGTAAGGTTCGTACTTATTTCTATTAGATTACACATTTAATCAACGATGCTTTTAACCAGCATACAGAAAAAATATAAAAACCTTTGGTTTCTGATATAGAAAATTTTATTATGGTTCATTGATATATATACTATTGTGCCCAAAAAGTAAGACCAATTATTTTTTTTCAAAAACTTTTTAGTTTTCCAAATTTATTTCATCTTTTATTCTTTCCGGACACAATGCACTTAAGCCAACTTTTTTTTTTTCCAATCCTCAATGCATGCTAAAAAGTCATCGGCAGGGATGGTCTTCAAAGCGAGCGAAGATTCACTTTGAATCTCTTCAAATGACTCAAAACAGTGTCCCTGCAGTTATCTTTAGCCAGAATTCGCACGGGGAATACGATGGTTGTGGAACTATATGGGCTTCTTTTTTATCGGCGAAAAAGTCACGAAGAATCAATGCAGTGTGAGCTGGCGCATTCAGTGTTTTCGGTACCAATCGAGATTTGAGAATGGAATTGACCGATCCTTTTCAAATTCCAATCTCCTCAGCAAGGTCTCTAATTGTAAATCGGCTGTTTTTTGGACGAGAGCTTCGTGGGTTGAGGTTGTTGGTCGACCAGAGGGCTCTTCGTTTTCAACGCGTTTTCTGCCTTCTTTGAAAGTGTTTATGCCACTTCTGAACATTTCTTTTCGATATAGGAATCCTCACCGAATGCCTTCTTCAACATTCAATACGTTTCCGCAATCAAAATGTAATGCAAGTTCTTTGCTCAATTAATTCACATTTCAAAGAACGCCGGAATCAGTTTTAGCGTCTCACAAAGCCGAGCTTAACTCAAACACTAATGAATATTTTGGCATCAAATTTCACACATATGTCAAGGATAGTGCCAGCAAACTAAAAGTAAAAACAATTAAAATTCCATAAAGCGCGGGAATTTTAAATTCAAAATCGGTCTTACATTTTGGGCACGCTAGTAAATATATATGTATAAAAGTCTAAAACATGTTCTGTTGACCCTTCCATTACAGTTCCGGCTTAATTTTTAATTAAGGGAGTAGTACAATGACGTAATAAAATGAGAAAGTTTTAAGAAACATAAATTAACCATTTTATGCATATCTTTTTCAATAAGTGCTTTATTAAATTAATAGGATATTTATTACAATATAAAAGAAATTTTGTAAAATGATTTTAGTTTTCAATAACCAATAATTAAAGATCGTTTTAATATCGCATAAAGTGTAAGTAATTTTAAAAGTACTTTTTAGTTTACCCAGAAATATGTCTTGAATTATAATTAGTCTATTAATACTTGGTCAGTTTTTTTATCTTCCTTTTCAAATTTTATAATTATTTCTCACATAAAGGTAGTCTAATCTTGGCAAAAATTTCATTATCATTATCCTCAATGTACTTAAAAATATATGTGATTAAGTTTAATTAGAAAGCTTTTATCTTTTAATATTGGCATACTTTAGTCCTTATTACTCCCCATAAATTAGCTCATATTTCTTAAATTTTTTATTTAAAAAATGTTATTTTCAATAATTAATTTTGATAATAGTAGTAAAAGATAGAAATCAATATGATTTTTCTATTGTAAATTATCATAAATTAAAAGTTGCATAATTTTCGTTATCATATGTTGTGAATATAGGAGATAAAAACTTTTAATTATATACATATTATACAAGGGCCATCTGTGAATACACATAATGTCTAAAAACCATTATCTTGAGGTTTCTATTAACAGTTCCAGTTTAATTCTTAATTCAGGGAGGATTATAATGGTGTAATAAAATTTGCCTAGGTGAAATAAAATGTCAAACAATTGATATACAATTTCGATGACAATGAAGTATAATGTACACTTAATTGTACTAGCTTTATCACAATTTAAAGATGAAATTCAATGCATATTATTACCGTCTGAAGAACTTTGGCAAAAATCATTATAATCTGTTGGTTGCCAAATAAACCTTTTCAGCAGTCTGAACGAGAAATAGACGATCACTCTGCTTTGGGCCTAAAATGATATTATGGGTCCACAAATATTCAGAAACATTAACTACTTTGAGGACAGAAATCTCACGCATTTTATTATTACAGGAAACAGTTTAAATGTTAAGAGATCGACGCAATTTCGATGGTCTTCTGAGAAAATAACTGCCAAGCTAGGAGCATGTATTATTTTCATTTATGGATGTGAGAATTGTTACAATTTTTAGACATCTACCAAAATGATAGATTTTAATTGTTACTTTTCGTGCAATAGATCTTTAGCATTATAAGGAGTCAGGGAAAGCCATCCCAGAATACCTCTTGACATTTAAGGGACGCATGGATGAAATAACCTTAACCACAAAAACGTTTTCAGTTATAAGTTAGCAATTTGAGTAGAACAGTTGGTGAAATATCATTCGTTCAATAAAATGTTAACATATTCATTAAACTTTTAGATCTTATTACAGGAAGAAACATCAAGACTAAGTTATTCAAAAAAAAATGGAAATGTCCATTTAATTCAAAATACAAATGTCAAATGAAACAATAATTGATGAAAAATGTTATATATTGATGTTAAATAATATCTTCCTCTATCATTACTAATTCGTAATTATATTTTCAAAATTATTTTTAATGTTTGTAAGAACTGTTTGTACAATCAATAAGTATTTTCCTTTTTATATATACGTTTACTGTAGTATAAATTCATCTTAATGAAAATATTACTAACATGTGAAATCATTCAATTAATAATCAATTTTTCTCATGAGAGAGAACTTGCATTTCAGTAGTTTAGAAATAATAACAGGATTATTCAAATGTTAATTAACAAATTACGTCGACATCTTTACTCATTGTTCTGTGAATATGCAATTAATTATAGATTATAATTATAAATGAGAAATGTTGAGATAATTCAATTACTAAAAAGTGTAGATGAGTATTTTCGAATAATAAATATATTTATTCTAAAACTTAAATTTTTTTCATTAAATTACATTCTAAGCAAAAGTTAAATATTTAACTATATTTCAAACAAGTTTTTGAAAGAATTTAGACATGTAACCTAACAGGGTATTAAAAATAATTATTAATTATTTACTTTCCATTTATATTGGATTAAATGTAAATATTATTCCAATACTATTAAAAGATTTAGTTGTTAAATTAATTGATAATTTAAAATATTTTTGATATAATTTAGAATAACGTAAGTTATAAATTCAATTACCTTAACAGATATAATGTAATTTTATGTTGCTATTGGTCATGTAATTTTCTTAATAAAATTTTTTAATTTTAAGAGATTAGTATCCTAAACATTTAGGCATTGATCTTTCGAAAGAAAACAAACAAAGAACCAAAGAATGAATCTAGTTTGTATTAAATATCTTCAATAAGTATTCATCATGTCTATTTTGGATATGTATATCGTCAAATTAAGTCTATAGACCATAAATTTTTATTTAAATACTTGAGTGGACGGCGGATATGTGTAAGAATTCCCCCAAATTGAAATGTAAACTGTTTTTAAAGAATAAAATTAATTGAATTAATTATTAAAATTAAATAAATTTTTGATAAACATTAACTTTCCATAAAATTTAAAGATGATCATATTTTATTTGCCTTATTAATGTTGTCAGTTATCTGTAACTGTCGGTGGGGTAAAGTTCTTTTTTCATGGGGGGGACAATTCTTAAAAACTGACTTTAAAAATGGTTATTTAAATAATTAGTGGGGGAGAGAATTTTTGATAAACATTAACTTTCCATCTAAAAAGATGCTCAATTTTTTTGCCTTATTAAAAAAATTATCTGTAACTAATTATTAACTACTAAAAGGTTATTTTCAACATAGATTTTTAAACTTTAAAAAATATTAATCTTTATGTTGTAACACGTTAAAAGGTTAATCTATTTTATTTTTTTCTCATTATTGTTTATTCTTTTTATTCTTATTTTTACAATGAGATACATTTAACAATAAATTTTGTAGCATTTTTAGTTTCCTTGATTATTTACTGTATTTTCAAGTTGGTTTGTTACATTTATATAAAAAAATGTAAATTCACCAATGTTGTTTTTCTACATTTTTGCTCATAACTGGTGAATTAAAATTTTTAAATTTGGAAGATATTCGTAGAAAAGGGAATTAGAGACCTACTATGTCTTTGACTTGAATTCTCATTAATGTTGTTTATTATTTTTGTTATTTATCTGCTTATTTTGTTTACTTTTTTATTTGTTTTTTTACACCAATATACGTTCTGCAATAAATTTTACACATTTTTAATTTACTTGATTACTGACTCTATATTTAAAGTTTATTACTTTTGTATCGTAAAAAGGACATCATCTTATTGTTTTTCTGCATTTGTGCACATTGCTGGTGATGTAAAATGTTTTTTTTTTTTAAATTTGGAAGAAATTAGCAGAAATGTGGTTTAAAAACCTACTCGGCTACAACAAAAGGAAATGAATTTTAAAACTATTATTTTAAACTGACAAAATAAAATCATCCAAATTGTCGGGAGTATTCCAATAAATAATCTTAATAAATAAATTATTTCAAAGAATTCAAGCCAGACTATAGAAATCTATCTACTTACAATCGAATTAAGCTATGAAGTTTGCAATAACGCACAAACCTTCGAGAATTTCAATCTAGGATAATTAAACTCGTTAAGAAATTAATGAATTTCGCAACTTCCCAACATCTTCAAACCATTCATCAGCGCCACTAAAGTGGAATGCATACATTACACCATCTTTCATTAACTTTTGAAGTTGCCAAGTATGGAATTTTCGTTGTTGCGATAACATATTCGATCCGGTTTTCTCCATAACTAAAGTGGTGGGTTATTTATTCTGCGTAGACCTCAAAACTTAACTCTCTTCTTTTGAATTTTCCTAACGATAAAATTATCAATGCCAGGTTTATGCTTTTTAGTGGTCAAATTGCGAAGTGATCTAATGCTAGTTCTGTAAAGGTATAAAGTTGTCTAATACATTATCGTTAAAATTTTCAGAAATATACTAAGCGTATAAAGTTTCTTGAAAATATTTAGGCTGGTTGCCTGAACAGTTTCATGATGTAAAGGCCTTGTTAAAGAACTTACAGATAAATAAAATAATTTTTTTAATATTAAAGGTCATCTCTAAGTAATAAATTTTACAAATAACATTTACTTAAAAGCTTTATTTTAATGATATTATTTTAATCATTTCAAAATAAAGTTTTTAGTAACAGTTACAATCATTTCAAAATAAATATTTTATGTAACAGATACAATTAAGGTAACAATTAAGTTTACAGCTGCAATTATATCATTACAATTTTAAGTAACTGTTAAAATCATCTCGTGTAAAATTTGCTGTTTTTTATTAATTAAAATACAAATCAATCTCTTCTTCAATATATCACCTCTTTATCTTTTTTTTTATTAAAAAGCATGTGCAATTAAGGATAAAATTTAAATTTTAACGAGTCTTATCGACTCGAGTCTATCGTCTATAAATGATTTATTTTAATTCTGGTGTTCATTCCATAATGTCATGGTAAAAACCATGCAAATCTGCACAACCTTAGTGCACCCTTATTAACGCTGAATTCAATATAATTTATACGATTCTAGTTATGAATGACTTCAAGGTCCAGTTATATTTATGTGCAAATAGCAAAAAAAGTTTTCTAATTGCCATTTTACAATATAATTATAGGATTACATTGTACTTTTTAACTTCGCTATATATATCTTGTTATAAATGAGTTCAAATTATTCAGACTATGCATCCTTTTAAAAAATTAATTTTGCTCGCTATAATTTAACTTAATCTTTAGAGTCATATAAATCCGTTATATTTTATCTTTTACTGCAAATGATCCAAAAAAAAAAATTTTTTTCCCAAAAAATATCCTTAAGTCATTCGAGAAGACGAATTTTAAACATTTTCATTTATTCCCTTCTACAGGGACCAATAGGAAATTCTTCGTTTTTTGTTGAAATTATTGCACGATTTTAATGGGATCTCTGCAGTTGAAATTACTTTAATCAAGATATCCGCCTTAAGAAGTAATATTTATGTTGTTCTTATCTTTGAAATATTTCTGTTAAACAAAACAATGATTTTTTCACTCCCTAAGGTGCAATTTTAATGAACATTTAAGAATATTTTGCTTTTATGAAAATTACTTTGGGCCCCTTTATGAACATAAAATTTCTTATTTAATTATTTTTGTTTCTTATTTTAGGAACAAAAATGCAAATACCAGAAATTTAATGTAGCTTTCTTTAATCTGTAATAATTTTTTTTAATTTTGATTACGTAGTATTTATAGGATTAGAGTTATTTTTTTAGATACAAATCCCAAATTATCAAAGAGAATTTTCAGTGAGAATTAAAACTTAATCATTGAAAGATATTTTTCCATAATTTGAAATTGTACCAGAGTGAATATTTTTAATTAATTTACGTTATTAGATTATATCACTTATTTTTTTCCTAAATTCACTACGGCATAAATTGAAGTAATGTATTTTCATTAAAAAAAACTAATAGTTTATGTTTTCAAACAACAGACACTTTAATTATACAAAATGAAATTGTTTTCAATAATAGAAAACTATTTTTTTTATTTAAATTAATGTAGCATTACGTGAAGATATATTTTAAGCAAATTTTGAATATTTAATCAAAATAGGAAAATAATTATGAATATTGTTTAAAAAATGATAGTATTAAACATAATATTTTAAATAAAATTAATCATTAAAATTTTTGATATAATTATAGCTAAAGATTGAACTTTGCATTAAATTTAAAAATATAATATAATTAAAAAATTTATAAAAAATGCATTTGTTTCTTTAATACATTTTTTCAATCTGTCATGCTGTAATATATGGTTTGAAAGAACATTAATTGCAAATTACGCAATAGTAAATTATCAAATCAAACGTATTTGTTTTCCAAAAAAATTATATTTTTATTATTAATTGTTTGAAATGTGATATGTAAATTTATTTTCATTTTTCTTCGTATTTATAAGGCATTTAAATGGACTCAAAAAAATTTCCTTCTATACTATTATGGTAGAAAATGATTATTATTTGAATAATTTAATAATAAATTTTAAATTTTAAAAAGAATATTGCGCTTGATAGTTATATATTTCAGAGTTTAAAAATTTTTGAGGACATCAATATTTAATTTATATTATCTTTCAAATATTTATAATAATTTTTCAGATGATGGAAAATAAAATAGAGGGTAGGATGCACATTTTTTTGTAAAAGTTTTAAACTCTAGAAAATATTTTATATTTAAATTCTATCTACCTATTAAAAATTAATTTAAAAGTTATTATGAATAGTTTAAATATGTCTGACATTAAGATTATCTATTTTTAAACCATAAATTAAAAATACCATAAATTTAAATGACAATGGTATCATGATATAATTTTGATACATCTCATTGATTGTTCAAATCCATGTTGTTTCTGTATTTCTGTAAATATAAATAAATTGAATTGAGAGAATATTTTTTAAAAAAATTTTATAACCATGCTTTTTTTTAATTTTTAGTTAACATTTAATGTTAAAATGTTTGTATTCTATAATTGAAATTTTTGGCTCTTACTTATGTGCCTTTTGAGTTTCATATATTTTAATCATATGGATCAAAAGTTTCATTACATTTTTAATCATGAATAATAATCTTATATATAAGGAACAATATTTATTTCAATATATGCATGGAAGCAATGCATGCTGAATCAAAAAAAAGTTATTAAATTTTAAATTTTTGGTTTTCATATTTAATTATATAATGAACATATATTAAAGTAAAACAATTGCAATTTCAGACATCATAAAATTCATTTAAACAATTTTGAAATAATTGTTTTTTGAATTCTTTTTTTTCTGCTTGTAGAACAAAATAAATTCTTAAAAATATTCAATTAAGATTTTCAGACATTGTTTTCAAAATATTAATTGTATCAATGTGTGCATTAAAAAGAACAAATACTAGTTAAAACTTAAAAAACTAAGAACTATTTGAATTATTTTATACATACTATACTTTTTTCAAATATTTTAATATTAAAAACAACTTTTTGATTAATCTTATTTTATACGTTATAAGTAGGACATTTTTAAATATTTTTTTTGTACATATTTTAGTCTAAAAATTTTATTTTTTATGGCATGTTTTTTTCTGTCATATATAAATAAAAATTTTTTAAAAACATCCTCATGTGTTGATATAATCCAATGAAATATTTTACGAAATATGTCGTCATATCGTTGTTGCTAACATCGTCATATAAATCTCTGATCTCGTAGATATATTATTATGGATAATTCATATTTTTATTCTATTTTATTCTATTCATATTTTCATATTTATTTAATTCATATATAAATATTTAACTTCTGATTAAAAAAGTAGCAAATCTTTTCCACATTTTCCCCAAAGTAAAACATCCTACATCTGAACATACACCAAATCCAAACCTGCCATCCAACAAAAGAAAACACTACGGGGCCTTCCTTCTGTGTACACATATTAGCCATTAAAGGGCCCTGTGGGCACTTAACGAAATCCCAAACACCAACACACAGCCTGCCAGGGAAAAAGCTAATAACAAAATAAGCCACTCATTTTATTTTTCCTATTCCTATCCAACAATCCATTCCGTCCGTCTATCTGCATTTTCATAAGATGGTCTTTAAAAAAGAAAACTGCTTAACTAAAATAAATCGACTAACCAAATATCACCGAGCAACAGAAACAGACTTGCAAAAGTAAGACGTCACAAAGCAAATGCATTTATCAGCAATTTTAGGACATGGGATCTTCGAAAGGGTGGTTGTGGGGGAGGAGGTGGAGATGGAATGATCTCGACATCACGTGTTCTGCTGATGAAACAGATCGTGTTCTGTGAGTTCTGCTTCTCTCTCTCGATTGCTAATGGAATACTCGAAACCGAAGAGTTTTATTTGGATTTTTCTTCTCTTCATGAAATCCTGCTGACGCTCAAGGATGGTATCGTGACATATGCATACATACTTGAAACTGAAGGAAACTTCGCTCAAGATTCGTGAAGATTATGAAAGAGGTGTATGGCTGAGGGTTGAAGCTTTTGGTAGGAGAGTGTTTAATAAATCAAAAGATAGGCAGCCTTTAGTTTTAAGGAGGATGTAGCATATATTCTCTATTCCTGTATGCAAACGAGTATAAAATACGTTAATATTTATTCATAAATTTATAAATGATAAAAATTTAGATATATGTTTGGGCAAAACTTTAGAAATATTTATTTTTTTTTTTTTATTTTTATCTTTTTTAAAAATAATTATTTATTTTTACTAAGTAAATTCTTCAGTTTCAGAAAAGTTTTTAGATTTGTTTTTGATGTACTCTATTTCAAGAAATTTTATTTAGGACCTATTAAATATTTTAAATAAAAAAATAAATATCTAAATAATACTACTTATTTCTCAGATTTTATTCTTTTGATATTAGCATATTTTGTTCGATTTTTGTACTTTTATTACGAATTTAAAATAAATACATGTCATTATTTGTAGTTTTAGAACTGCTTCTTTTAATTTAAATAGTATATTGGCGTTTAAGGAGCAGTGTCTTAATCTGGAATAGATACTAAAAAGTATAAATTCGGGGGTGGGGGAGAGAATTCTTGAAAAATTAATCCTTTTTTACTTTTTTATGTTATCACACTTTAAATGTTATTATTTTTTTTATATATTTGCCATTATTGTTGTTTATTTTGCTTTCTTTTTTTTTTTTTTTACAGATAAGTTTATCAATACATTTTATAGCGTTTTTAGTTTCCTTGATTATTTACTATATTTTCAAAAAAGGTTTATTACATTTCTATCATAAAATGTAACATCATTCAATTTTGTTTTTCTACCTTTTGCACATCGTTGGTGATTTGATTTGTTTTTTTTAATTTGAAAAATACTCAAAAAAAAAAAAGGAGATTAAATACCTACTAGATATACAATAAATGGAAATGAATTTCGAAAATATTATCTTAAGTGTCAAAATAAATTAATGCATTAAAATTTTCGGGAAGTTTATAATAATAAATAATAATAAATAAATTATTTGAAAGGATTCAAGCAAAACTAGAACCTATCTACTTGCAATCGAATTAAGCCAGTAAAGTTTACAATGGCGCAAAAACCTTCGAGAATTGCAATTTAGGATAAATAAACTCGTTAAGAAATTAATGAATTTCGCAACTTCCCAGCATCTTCTAAACCATTCCTCGGCGCCACTGAAGTGGAATGGATACATTACACCATCTTTCATTAACTTTTGAAGTTTCCAAGTATGAAATTTTCGTTGTGTGATAACATATTCGATCCGGATTTCTCCATAACTAAAGTGGGTTATTTATTCTGCGTAGGCCTCGGAACTTAAGAAAATTCAAAAGAAGAGAGCTAACGATAAAATTATCAATGCAAAGTTTATACTTAAATATGTTTTGAGTGGTCAAATTGCGAAGTGATCTAACGATATTTCTGTGAAGGCATAATAAAGCTTTCTAATAATTTATCGTTCGAATTTTCAAAAATATATCATGCGTATAAAGTTTCCTTAAAACATTTAGGCTGGTTTGCCTGAACAGTTTTAAGTTGTGAAAGGTTTTGTTATAGAGCTTTACAGATAAATAAAATAAAGTTTTTGTTTTAAAGTTAACAATCATATCTAAGTAATAAATTTTAAAAATAACAGTTACTTAAAAGCTTTATTTTAATTATATGATTTTAACTGTTACAATTATCTCATTAAAGTAAAGTTTTAAAGTAATAGTCGCAAAATAAAGTTTCAAATAAAGATTTCAAAATAAAGTTTTTAAGTAACATTAGAATCATTTCAAAGTAAAGTTTTTAAATAATTGATTAGAATCATTTCAAAATGAAGTTTTTAAGTAAAGTTACAATTAGGTTACGAGTAACAATTAAGTAACAGTTACAATTTTTTTCATTAAAGTTTTTAAGTAAATTTACAATTTTCTCATATAATATTTGCTATTTTTTATAAATTGAAATAATAATCAATCTCTTTTTCAATATACTAACTCATTTATCTTCTGAGTTGAGTAAAATCATGCAAAAAAAAGGGTAACATTTAAATTTTAATGAGTCTTATCGACTGTATAGGGGCCATCTAAACACTCTTTATTTTTAATTCTGGTATTCATTCAAAAATGTGATGGTAAAACCATGCAATTCCCAATGCAGCGTTAATAAAAATAAAACCTGCACATCTCGTAAGTACCCTTATTAACGCTGAATTTATTATAATTTATACGATTCTAGTTAAGAATGACTTCAGGTCCTGTTATATTTATGCGCAAATAAAAAGAATTTTTCTATTTACCATTTTTACAATATAATCATTATAGGATTATATTTTAATTTTCACTATAAATGTATATATCTTGCTATAAATGAGCTCAATAATTTAACTTTTAATCTTTAGAGTCAAATAAATCCATTATATTTTATCTTTTACTGCAAATGATCAAAAAAAAAATTTTTTTCTCAAAAAATTTCCTTAAGTCATTGTGAAGTCGAATTTTAAGCATTTTCATTTATTCCATTCTACAGGACCATTAGGAAGTCTCCGTTTTTTGTTGAAATTATTGCACGATTTCAATGGGAACTCTGCAGTGAATGAACATATATTAATTAAAACAATTGCAATTTCAGACATTATAAATAGCCATTTAAACGAATTTAAAATAAAGGTTTGTTCTTGTACTATTTTTCTGAATAGAACAAAACAATTCTTAAAAATACTCAAATAGGGATTTTAAGAGATAAATAATTTCCAAAATCTTGAGTGAATCAATGTATTCTTTAAAAAGAGCAAATATGTGTACTTAAAGTCCTATGAACCACATAAAAGAGGTACATCTGCTTTTACTATGTCGTACATTTTCAAAGAATTTTTGATTGATTAATCTTATTTTTATACTATATTAAGTGGACACTTTAAAGTTTGATATTATTTAACTATTTAAATATTTAAAAATTAATTAATTCAAGAATTTATTTTTATTCTTACATATGTGTCAAAGATTTCATTATATTTTTTAATAACCAGTTAATAATTAAGAAACTTTGAACAAAAAATATTATTTAATTAAAATAATATATATATTATAATTCTAATTTATAATTAATATTATTACGTTAATTTCATTTACAATCTAATAAGTATTATTTACACATTATTACATTAAGTATTATTTACATTTAGAAAACTCCTCATATGCAGATGTCCAATGAAATATGTATGTTGATACGAAACGAATATTATCACACAAATCTGATTTCGAAGAAATATTAGTATGGTGAACTTATATTTTTAGACACTTATTCTTTTTATTCCTTCATATCGACATATGATTATTTAACTTCTGATAAAGTAGCAAATCATTTCGACGTTCTCCCCAAAGTAAAACATCATACATCCGAACATACACCAAATCCAAACCTGCCATCCAATAAAAGAAAACTAAACAGGGACCTTCCTTCTGTGTGTACATATATTAGCCATTAAGGGCCCGTGTGGGCACTTAACGAAATCCCAAACACCAACACACAGCCTGCCAGGGAAAAGCTAATAACGAAATAAGCCACTCATTTTATTTTTTCCTTTTCTATTCCTATCAACCAATCCATTCCGTCCGTCTATCTGCATTTTCATAAGACGGTCTTTCAAAGAAAGCTGCTTAACTAAAATAAATTGCTAACCAAATAACACCGAGCAACAGAAACTGACTCGCAAAAGTAAGACGTCACACAGCAAATGCATTTATCAGCAATTTTAGGACATGGGATATTGGAAAGGGGTGGTCGCGAAAGGGAGGAGGATGGAGATAGAATGATCTCGACATCACGTGTTCTGCTGATGAAACAGATCGTGTTCTGCTTCTGCTTCTCTCGGATTGCTAATGGAATACTCGAATCCGTCGAGTTTTGTTTGGATTTTTCTTCTCTTCATGAAATCCTGCTGACGCTCAAGGATGGTATAGTGACATATGCATACATACTTGAAACTGAAGGGAGCTTTACTTAAAATTCGTGAAGATTATGAAAGAGGAAGTATAGCTGAGGGTTGAAGCTTTTGATAGGAGAGTGTTTAATCGATCAAAAGATATGCAGTCTTTAGTTTTAAGAAGATGTAATATATATTCTTATTCCTGTATGTAAACAAGTATAAAATATATTAATATTAATCCATAACTTTATAAATGATAGGATATTTTAGATATGTATTTCTACAAATTTTAGAAATGAATTATTTTATTGTTCCATTTTATCTGAATGAATAATTCTCATTTAACACACTAATAAATTGTTCAATTTCAGTGAAAGTACATTTATGGTTGGTACATCAAGAAATTTGTACACTGTTGTTTAACATTTAAAATTTTTCGATTTTTTATATACGTATTTACATGTTTCTTTTGATATTTGTTTTTTGATTTAAATACATTTAATATTTAAAAAAAAAATGTAAAACATATGTAAATGCTACATATTTTTCGATTTTTAGTCTTTTGATATATTAGCATATTTTGTTCGATTTTTGTATTTTTATTACGATAAGTACATTAATAAATATTTCATGTCATTAATTATAGTTTTTAGAACTGCGGCTTTTTTCAATTAAAATAGTATATTGGCCTTCAAAGAGCAGTGATATTAATGGGGACATATAAAATTGGGGGTGGGGGACAGAATTCTTGAAAACTTTTTAAAAAAATAAAAAGATTAATTTTTTTAAATGTGTTAATATATTTTTATTTTGCCATAATTATTGTTTACTTTGTTTTCCCTTTTTACAATAAAAAGAATAAATTTCCATTATTATTATTTTCAAGATGGTTTATTACATTTATATTATAATCTTATAGTGTTTTCTGCATTTTAGACAAAAAATATATAAATTTGAAAGAGATTCGCAAAAAATTGAATTAAAGACCTACTGATCTACAATAAAAGGAAATGAATTTTGAAAATATTATCTTAAATGGCAAAATAAAATAATGCAAATTGTTGAAAAATTCTAATAAATAAAGATAATAAATAAATTATTTGAAAGAATCCAAGCAAGACTATAGAAATCTATCTACATGCAATCGAATTAAGCCATAAAAAGTTTACAATGGCGCACAAACCTTCGAGAATTGCAATTTAGGATAATTAATCTCGTTAAGAAAATAAGAATTTCGCAACTTCCCAACATCTTCTAAACCATTCCTCAGTGCCACTCCAAGTGGAATGCATATATTACACCATCTTTCATTAACTTTTTGAAATTGCCAAGTATGGAATTTTCTTTGTACGATAACATATTTGACCTGGGTTTCTCCATATCGAAAGTGTGTTATTTATTCTGCGTAGGCCCCAGAACTTAACTATCTTCTTTGAATTTTCCTAACGATAAAATTATCAATGCAAAGTTTATACTTAAATATACTTTTTGAATGGTCAGATTGCTAAGTGATCTAACGTTATTTCTGTGGAGGTATAAAAGCTGTCTAATAATTTATCTATCGAATTTTCAGAAATATATCAAGTGTATAAAGTGTCCTTAAAATATTTAGGCTGGTTGCCTGAGCAGTTTTAAGATGTGAAAGGTTTTGTTAAAAGAGCTTATAGAAAATTTAAGTTTTTTACAGAAAAGTTACTATCATCTCATTAAAAATAAAAGTTTTTGAGTAAGTTACAATCAAATAATTAAAATAAAATTTTAAATTGTAACTTAAAACTTTATTTAATTATATGATTTAACTGTTTCTTGAAAAACTTTATTTTAATGATATGATTGCAAACTATTACTTAAAAAATTTTATTTTTTGAGCAACAGTTATAAGTATGGCCAGTATGATAAGGGAAGAGACTTTACGAGAACTCCTTAAAAATTAACATTTTAACTTTTTCTTGTTGTTATGAAGATAAAAATTAACCTTTTTATTTTTTGGCTATTTTTCTTTTGTTTCCTTTCTTCATTTTTTACAATAATATAAGTTCTACAATAGATTTTATTACAATTTTTTAGTTTCTTGATTATTTACTATATTTTGAAGATGGTTTCTTACATTTATATCATAAAATGTTACATTATCAATGTTGTTTTTATACATTTTTGCACATCGTTGTGGGAAGTTAATTTTTTTTAATTTGAAGGAGTTTCATAAAAACTTGGATTAAAGACCTATTGATCTACAATAAAAAGAAATGAATTTTCAAAATAATATCTTAAATGGCAAAATAACAATGCATCCAAATTGCAGGGATATTTCTAATAATAAAAAGTTAATAAATAAATTATTTTGAAAGAATTCAAACCAGACTATAGAAATCTATCTACTTACAAACTCGAATTAAGCCATAAAGTTTACAATGACGCACAAACCTTCGAGAATTGTAATTACGAAGGGTAATTAAACTCGTTAAGAAATTAATGAATTTCGCAACTTCCCAACATCTTCTAAGCCATTCCTCAGCGCCACTAGCGGAATGCATACATTACACTATCTTTCATTAACTTTGCAGTTACCAGAGTATAGAATTTTCGTTGTACGATAACATATTCGATCCGGTTTTTCCATAACTAAAGTGGTGGGTTATTTATTCTGCGTAGACCTCAAAACTTAACTCTCTTCTTTTGAATTTTCCTAACGATAAAATTATCATTCCAAAGTTTATACTTAAATATGCATTGATTGGTCAAATTGCGAAGTGATCTAACGCTATTTCTGTGAAGGTATAAAAAGCTGTCTAATAATTTATCTTTCAAATTTTCAAGAAATATATCATGCGTATAAAGTGTCTTTAAAATATTTAAGCTAGTTGGCTTCAACAGTTTTATGATGTGAAAGGTTTTGTTAAAGAGCCAACGGATAAATAAAATAAAGTTTTTGCAGTAAAGTTACAATTTTCTCATTCTAATAAAATTTTGAAGTAACAATTTGAATCATATCATAAAAATAATGATTTTAAGTAACAGTTATAATTATATCAAAATAAAGTTTTAAGTAACAGTTATAATCATATTAAAAAATAAAGTTTTTATGTAATCAATCATCTCGTGTAAAATTTGCAGTGTTTTATTAATTAAAACAATATTTCTTCAATAAATTTATCTGATGATTAACTAAATGAATGCAGAATTAGGGATAAAATTTAAGTAATTATATTTAATATTTACTTAAATTAGTTAATTACTATAAGTTTATTATTTAATTTATTAATTAAGTCTTCAATTCCTGTGGTCTAAAACTCATTATTTTAATATCGAGAGATTATTTGGTTGAAAAAGTTCTTTCAGTGTTTGCAATGTCTTTGAATGGTGCCTTTGAAATACCTTTTGAAACTTTCTTGACAATTAGATATGTATTAATTTATAAAGTTTTTCATACCTATCGATAATAATAAGCTGAAATATTTTTAAAAACAATTTAGTATATTAACAATCATAAAAATGTTTTTATTTATTTTATTAGTATTTTAAAAATGCAACAAGCATAAAAATCCTTTTTGATGAAATATTTGTTTCAAAGACGGAAATTTCATTTCTTAAAACTATTACTTACATTTATCTACTATATTTTACAAATACGTTGTATATTTTCATTAATGAAAACATAAAAATAAATGTGTTTTTGTTGCACAAATTCAGTTATTGCAGAGATTTTACTCCGCCATTTAATACTATAAATATAATAAAGATGCCTGGTACATTGGAGTTTTTAGTTACATTATCTTAGATGGATTCTTTGTCTGTGGCAGAGATGGCAAAATAAATTCAAAGAACGATATATCAGTACATTGCGATCAAAAGAGGTCAAATCAAAATTTCAGGTTTACCGCCGGCATGATGGCCAGTTTGTCAAACGATCAGGCTTCACAGTCTGGTACCATTGGCTTCAACTTTAAATCCTGGCTGTGGCACGAATGATGGTTAGTTGTTTAGAATCGACTTTAAATAGTTAGTCCCGGTCTAAGTAATCTAAAGTGTGCAAAAACTGACTGTGCAGAGCGACAAACCAAACCAAAATCTACAGTATTTATTGAAAAATGTGAAAGTAAAAATATATGCACTGCACACCCCATAGTGTACCCTGGTTAACGTTGAATTTATTATAATTTATACGATTCTAGTTAGAAATGATCTCAAGGTCTCGTTAAGGGCAGATAACAAAATAGTAGAATAATTTTTCTAGTTACCATTTTACAAAATAATCAGTATTATATGGTGCTTTTAACTTCGAGCTATCTTGCTTTATAAATAAGTTCAACTTTTAAGAATATTCATGATTTAAAAAATAAATATAGCTGTCAATAATTTAACTTTTTAATCTTTTAGAGTCAAATAAATAAATTATATTTTATCTTTTACTGCAAATGATCCCCAAGAAAATTTTTTCTCAAAAATATCCTTAAGTCATTTGAGAAGTCGAATTTTAAACATTTTCATTTATTCCATTCTACAGGGACCAATAGGAATGTCGTCTGTTTTTTGTTGAAAATTATTGCACGATTTTAATGGGATCTCTGCAGTAAAAATTACTTTAATCAAGATATCAACAGCAAGAAGTAATATTTATGTTGTTCTTATCTTTGAAATATTTCTGTTAAACAAAACAATGATTTTTACACTCCCTAAGGTGCAATTTTAATGAATATTTTAAGAATATTTTGCTTTTATGAAAATTACTTTGGGCCTTTGGCAAACATTAAAATTCTTATTTAATTATTTTTGTGTTTCTTGTTTTAGGCACAAAATGCAAATACTAGAAATTTAATGTAGCTTTTCTTTAATCTATATTAATTTTTTTACTTCTTAGTGCCGTAGTATTTATAGGATTAGAGTTATTTTTGGATACAAATCCCAAATTATCAAAGAGAATTTTCAGTATGAATTAAAAACTAATCATTGAAAGATATTTTCCATAATTTGAAATTGTGCCAGAGAATATTTTTAATTAATTTACGTTATTATATTATATCACTTATATTTTTTGTCACAGCACTAGTTCTGAATTACTGGAATTAAGAGTAATGTGCGCTGTTGCTTTAAATTGTATTTGTGTTGAAAACAACAGAGCCATATATTATTTTATTGGTGGTTTGCATATTTACATTACAGTGAGAGCTCCCATCATTGAAGCATCTATGTCTACAGGCATATAATTTTAGCAGGATTGCTTGATGATAGTAGAGCGGTAAACCAAAGCCCAAATCTGACGGTATCTATTCAAAAAGTGTGATGGTAAAAATATGCACACTCTGTAGTGTCCGTGGTTAATGATGAATTTATTATAATTTATGACAGATTCTAGTTAGAAATGATCCTGCATCATTTTAAAAACACAATATAGCTCTCAATAATTTAGCTTTTAATCTTTAGAGTCAAATAAATCCATTATATTTTATCTCTTATTGCAAATGATCCAAAAAAAACTTTTTCCCAAAAAATATCCTTAAGCCATTGTAAGAGAAGACGAATTTGAAAAGTCTTTTCATTCATTCCATTCTGCAGGGAGCAATAGGAAAGCGTTTTTTTTTTTGCTGAAATTATTGCACGATTTTAATGGGATCTCTTCAGTGAAATTACTTTAATCAAGATATCCGCCTTAAGAAGTAATATTTATGTTGTTCTTATCTTTTAAATATATTTGTTAAACAAAACAATGATTTTTTCACTCCCTAAGGTGCAATTTTTTAATGAATATTTAAGAATATTTTGCTTTCATGAAAATTATTTTGAGCCTTTATAAGCATTAAATTTCTTATTTAATTATTTTTGTTTCTTGTTTTGGGAACAAAAATGCAAATACCAGAAATTTAATGTAGCTTACTTTAATCTATAATAATTTTTTTTTTTTTACTTTCTTAGTGAAGTAGTATTTACAGAATTATAATTCTTTTTTTTTTTTTTTTTTTGGATGCAAATCCTCAATTATCAAATAAAATTTTCAGTGAGAATTAAAACTATCATTGAAGGATATTTTTCCATAATTTGAAATTGTGCCAGGAGGAATATTTATAATTAATTTACGTTATTAGATTATATCACCTGATTTTTTTCTACGACATAAATTGAAGTAACGCAATTTTATTTACTTTAAATAGTAATATTTATATTTTAAAAAGCAGAGGCTGTATATTATGCAAAATGAAATTGTTTGCAATAGAAAAGTGATTTTTTTTTTATTTAAATTAATGTAGCCTTACGTGAAGATATATTTTAAGCAAGTTATGAAAATTTAATCAGAAATAGGAAAATAATTACGAATATCGTTTAAAATAATGATAGTAATGATTAAACATAATTTTTATACAAAATTAATCAATTTTTTTATTATAATTATTGTTAAATATTGAGCTTTGCATTAAAATTTAAAATTATATAATTTAAAAATTTATAGAAATGCATTTGTTTTTTTCAATACATTTTTTTCATTATATCATGCTATGATATATGGTTTGAATAGAACTCTCCATGAAAATTACACTATAGTAAATGTCTATACACAAGAAATATCTGTTACAAAAGACGCTGTACCTGGATTACTGATTTTGAAAATAAAATTAGATTTATTTTTCTTTTCTTATTGTATATATATATATATATGTATAATATATATATATATATACATATATATATATATATATATATATGTATATATATATCTATATTCTTCTTGTACATATATATATATATATATATATATATACACTCAAAACCAAAACATTATGACCACCTGTCAATAACGAGTTGGCCCACCTTTGGCGCGCAACACAGCTTCAACCCGCCTTGGCATGGATTAATACCACCACTTACTACCAGTTAAATAACACTTCCACCTGATCACGTGCCTTCCACGTCATCTAGGCGAGTTCATTGCAAAATGTTGGGGTGGTCATAATGTTTTGGCTCTTGGTATGTATATATATATATATATATATATATATTATGGCATTTAAATGACTGTAATGTTCCTTCTATGCCATTATGTAGAAAACGATATCATTTAAATAATTTATTAATAATTTATAAATTGTATAATCTTATTCGTCTTGATGGTTATATATTTGTGAATTTAGACTTTTGAGAAGAGTAGTAGTGTATTTATTTTATGTCGAAATGTTTATATTACAATTCAATTTTCAGATTTAATATGAAGGTAGAATACATTTTTGTAAATGTTTTCAATCTAGAAATTTTTATATTTAAATTATGTGTACCTATTGAAAATTAATTTTGTAAAATGGGCTATGAACAGTTTAAATATGCCTGACATGAAAGTTAGCTATTCATAAACTAGTTTATATACATACATTTACATACAATGATCAATGTCATGATACAATGACCTCATGATAAATTGTTCATATGAAACCATGTTGTTTCTCTATTTTTGTAAGAAGTATTAAGATATATTTTTTTTAAATTTATTTCTGATGTCCCCATTCTTTTTTTGCTACTTTTAGTAATATTTAAGGATAAAGTTTGTATTCTGTAATTACAAAATTTTTGAGTCATACATGTCGGCCCAAATTTTCATTACATTTTTAATGATGAATATTTAATTAAGTAACATTTGCTGTGTTGCCACACATGATATTTTCTGGAATATATGTATGCATCTCATACGTGCAAAAGCAAAAAAATGTTATTTAAATATGAAAACAACAATACAAAACTTATTATATATTACTTTATGCATATTAAGTAAAACATTTGCAATTTCAGTGATCATAAAAAATCATTTAAACGAATTTAAAATACTTTGTTACGTCATTATTTTTCTGTTTGTAGAAAAAACTATCATTAAAATATTCAATTAAGATTTTTATAGAGTAAATTTCAAAATCCTTATTGCAAATATAAGCAATAAAAAAAAGAACAAATATGTATACTTAAAACTCGGGTAAAGTTATACATCCGTTTTATTTATACTTTATTTTGTTCAACTATTTTTAAATAAATTTCCGATTAATTTTATTTTTATACGTTATTAGGTAAGCACTTTAAATATCATTTATACGTATTTAATCTAATATTTATTTATCTTGGTAATTTTCTGTGATATATAAATTCCATTTTAAAAACCCTAACCATGTGTAGATATCCAATGAAGTATCTGTATTGATACGAATATCGTCATATAAATCTGTCTCGAAAGAATGCTATTAGGGCGAATTCATATTTTTATATTCACTTATTCTTTTACTCACCAGTTGTATTTAATTTATATCAACGTATGAATATTTAACTTCTGATAAGAAAATAGCTAATCTATTCCACATTTTCCTCAAAGCAAAACATCAAACATCTGAACAAACAGCAAATCCAAACCTGCCATCCAACAAAGAAAACACCACAGGGGCCTTCCTTCTGTGTACACATATTAGCCATTAAAGGACCCGTGTGGGCATAACGAAATCCCAAACACCAACATACAGCCCGCCAGGGAAAAACTAATAACGAAATAAGCCACATATTTTATTTTTCCCTATTCTATTCTAGCCAACCAATCCATTCCGTTCGTCTATCTGCATTTTCATAAGACGGTCTTTCAAAGAAAAGCTGCTTAACTAAAATAAATCGCTAACTAAATAACACGAGCAACAGAAACAGACTTGCAAAAAGTAAGACGTCACAGAGCAAATGCATTTATCAGCAATTTTAGGACATGGGATCTTGGAAAAGGTGGTTGTGTGGGAGGAGGGTGGAGATGGAATGATCTCGACATCACGTGTTCTGCTGATGAAACAGATCGTGTCCTGTGAGTTCTGCTTCTCTCTCGGTTGCTAATGGAATACTCGAATTCGTCGAGTTTTGTTTGGTTTTTCTTCTCTTCATGAAATCCTGCTGACGCTCAAGGATGGTATCGTGACATATGCATACATACTTGAAACTGAAAGGACTTCGCTCAAGATTCGTGAAGATTGTGAAAGAGGAGTATGGCTGAGGGTTGAAGCTTTTGATAGGAGAGTGTTTAATAAATCAAAAGATATGCAGTCTTTAGTTTTAAGCAGAATGTAGCATATATTCTTATTTCTGTATGTAAACGAGTATAAAATATGTTAATATTCATTCATAAATTTGTAAATGTGATTAAAATTTAGATATATATTTATGCAAGTTTTAGAAATATTTTATTTTTCGTGTTTTCTATAAATGTAATTTTTATTTATCATACTAGTAAATTCTTTAATTTTAGAAAGTACAGTTATTTTCTCTTTCAAGAAATGTGTGGACCAATGCCAGTTATTTAATTAAAATAAATAATATTTACAAATTAAATTAATTTTTGATAAAATAACTTTCCATATAATTTTTAAGATGCTCACATTATATTTTCCTTATTATTATTGTTGTCAGTTATCATCTATTCATCTATCTACACTAATTCTTATTGGGTAAAAAAAAAAAGGTAAAAGAATTTCTTTCAGGGAGGGAAAAAACATTTTTGAAAACTGTTTTAAAAAAATGAAATATTAATTAAATTAATTAATAAAATAAAATTAATATTTATAAAAAATTAAACTTACCGTAAAAAATTTAAAGATGTCATTTTATTTGCCTTATTAATGTTGTCAGAGTTCATCTGTAACTGTAATTCTCTATGGGAGGGGGAGGGGGGGCTACTGAAAGATTATTTTCTTTGGTGCGATAGAATTCTTGAAATGTTTTTTAAAAGTGATAATTTTTAACATTTTTTATGTCATAACACGTTAAATGTTAATTTTTTTTATATTTTTTATCATTATTATTATTTATTTTGCTTTTTAATTTACGATAAGTTTAATAATAAATTTTATAGTATTTTTAGTTTCCTTGATGGTATATTACATTTATATTATAAAATGTGACTTAATCAATGCTATTTTTTTTTTTACATTTTTACCTCATAACTGGTGAATTGAATTTTAAATTTGAGAGAGATTCGTAGAAAAGGACGATTAAGGCCTACTATGTCATTGACTTGAATTGTTATTAATGCTGTTTATTTTGTTCCCTTTTATTTAATTTTTTACAGCCAGTATAAGTTCTATAATATATTTTAGAATTTTTAATTTCCTTGTTTATTTACTCTAATTTAAAAAGTTTATTACATTTGTATCATAAATGTGACAACACTCATTGTTGTTTTTCTGCATTTTTGCACACCGCTGGTGAGGTAAATTGTGAAGAGATTCGCAAAGAAGGGATTAAAAACCTACCGATCATCAATAAAAGGAAATAAATTTTGAAAATATTATCTTAAATGGCAAAATAAAAATAATGCATCCAAATTGTTGAGAAATTTCTAATAAATAATGATAATAAATAAATTATTTGAAAGAATCCAAGCAAGACTATAGAAATCTATCTACATGCAATCGAATTAAGTCATAAAGAAGTTTACAATGGCGCACAAACCTTCGAGAATTGCAATTTAGGATAATAAACTCGTTAAAAAATTAATGAATTTCGCAACTTCCCAGCATTTTCTAAACCATTCCTCAGCGCCACTGAAGTGAAATGCATACATTACACCATCTTTCATTAACTTTTGAAGTTGCCAAGTATGGAATTTTCGTTGTGCGATAACATATTCGATCCGGATTTCTCCATAACTAAAGAGGGATATTTATTCTGCGTAGGCCTCAGAACTTAACTCTCTTCTTTGAATTTTCTTACGATAAAATTATCAATGCGAAGTTTATACTTAAATATGCTTTGAGTGGTAAAATTGCGAAGTGATCTAACGCTATTTCTGTGAAGGTATAATAAAGCTGTCTAATAATTTATCTTTCGAATTTTCAGAAATATATCATGCGTATAAAGTGCCTTTAAAATATTAACAGAATTTTTAAAATATTTAAGCTAGTTGCTTTAACAGTTTCATGATGTAACGGTTTTGTTAAAGAACTTACAGATAAATAAAATAAAGTTTTTGTTTTAAAGTTAACAATCATCTCTAAGTAATAAATTTTTATAAATAACAGTTACTTAAAAGCTTTATTTTAATGATATGATTTTTAACTGTTACAATTATCGCATTAAAATAAAGTTTTTTAAAGTTTAGCAATCATTTCAAATGAAGTAATAGTAACAATCATTTCAAAATGAAGTTTTTACATGATTTAACAGTTACAATTAAGGTAACAAGTAACAATTAAGTAGCAGTTGCAATTATTTCATTAAGGATTTAACTAACAGTTACAACTTATCTCGTGTGTAAATTTGCTGTTTTCAATTAATTAAATTACTAATCAATCTCTTCTTCAATATATCAATCTCATATCGATCTCATTTATCTTTTTGAGTTGACTAAAAGCATTTACAGTTAAGGATAAAATATAAATTTTAACGAGTCTTGTAGACTGTCATCTAAAAATTCTTTATTTTAATTCTGGTATTCATTACATAATGTGATGGTAAAAGTCATGCACTTCTACACAACCTTAGTGTGCCCTTATTAACGCTGAATTCAATATAATTTATACAATTCTAGTTAAGAATGACATCAAGGTCCAATTATATTTATGTGCAGATAGCAAAAGAATTTTCTAGATACCAATTTGCAATGTAATTATAGGATTGCATTGTACTTTAACTTTCGCTACATATATCTTGCTATAAATGAATTCAAATTATTAAGACTATGCCTCATTTTAAAAATAAATTTCGCTCTCAATAATTTAACTTTTAATTTTTAGAGTGATATAAATCCATTATATTTTATCTTTTACTGCAAATGATCAAAAAAAAAAATTTTTTTCCCAAAAATATCCTTAAGTCATTTGAGAAGTCGAATTTTAAGCATTTTCATTTATTCCTTCTACAAGGTACCAACAGGAAATTCTTTCTTTTTGTTAAAATTATTGCATGATTTTAATGGGATCTCTGCAGTAAAAAATTACTTTTAATCAAGTTATCCGCCTTAAGAAGCAATATTTATATTGTTCTTACCTTTGAAATATTTCTGTTAAACAAAACAACGATTTTTTCCTCCCTAGGGTGCAATTTTAATGAATATTTCAGATATTTTGCTTTTATGAAAATTACTTTGGGCCCTTTCATAAGCATTAAATTTCTTATCTAATTATTTTTATTTCTCGTTTTTAGGAACAAAAAATGTAAATACCAGAAGTTTAATGTAGCTTTTTTTTAATCTATAATATTTTTTACTTCTCTGTGACGTAGTATTTATAGGATTAGAATTATTTTTGGACACAAATCCTCAATTATCAAAAAGAGAATTTTTGGTGAGAATTAAAACTTAATCATTGAAAGATATTTTTCCATAATTTGAAATTGCGCCAGAGACAATATTTTTAATTAATTTACGTTATTAGATTACATCACTTTTTTCTTTTTTTACTGTATTAAATTCTACAGAATAAATTGAAGTAACTCATTTTCATTTACTTTAAAAAATAGTTTTTATATTTAAAAACAGGGGTTTATATTACACAAAATGAAATTGTTAGTAATAATACAAACATAGATGTTTTTTATTTAATTTAATGTAGCAGCATATGATACATTTTAAGCAAGTTTTGAAAATTTAAGCAAAAGAAAATAATTATGAATGTTGTTTAATATAATGATAGTTATTAAACATAATATTTTAAACAAAATTAATCATTAAAATTTTTAATCGAATTATAGTTAAATATTGAGCTTTATATTAAGATTTTAAAATATATTTAAATTTTACTGATTAATTTATTTAAAAATATGTTTTATAGCTATCATTATTTTAAACAATATTCATATTTATTTATTTTTTCAAATTTTGAATATATTTTAATAAGCTATGAAAATATAAACAAAAATAGGAAAATAAATATGAATATAGTTTAAAATAATGTTAGTTATTAAACGTAATATTTCAGATAAAAATTAATCATTAAAATTTTTAATAGAATTAAAGTTAAAGATTGAGCTTTTGCATTAGAATTTAAAATTATAAAATATGTTAAAACTTTATAAAAATTTACATTTGTATTTTCAATATATTTTTTTCAATCTGCCAACCTGTAATATATGGCTCGAAAGAACATTCATTGCAAATTATATAATTGTAAATGTCAAAGCACGTGAAATATTTGTTATGCAAGATGTTATACCTGGATTATAGATTTTTCAAATATGATATATGTAAATAAATTTATGTTTATTTCTCTTTTCTTCTCATATAAACAGCATTTAAATGACTGCAAAGTTTCATTCTATGCCACTATATAAAAAATATTCTTTGATTAATTTAATAATAAATTCTAAATTTTATAATACTGTTCGTCTTGATGGTTATGTATTTGAGAATTTCGATTTTTGAGGAGATCAGTATTACATTTATATTATGTTTAAATATTTATATTAAAATTTAATTTTTAGATGATGTAAAATATAGCAGGAAGGCAGATTTCATTTTTGTGAATGTTTTTAACCCTAGAAAAATTGTTAAATTTAAATTCCATATATCTATTAAAAATTAATTTTATAAAATGTGCTATGAATAGTTTAAATATATCTGACATTGAAGTTAGTTATTCATAAATTAAATTTAAACACAACGACAAGTGCCATGATACAATGCTGTCTTGATAAAAAGTTCAAATGAAATC
Organism: Caerostris extrusa; assembly: GCA_021605095.1. Taxonomy (NCBI): domain Eukaryota; kingdom Metazoa; phylum Arthropoda; class Arachnida; order Araneae; family Araneidae; genus Caerostris; species Caerostris extrusa. Next base: position 18,956 of record BPLR01000983.1, on the reverse strand, counting down.
TTGTTGTGTCTGTATTTCTGTAAGAAGTAATAAATAAATTGCATTGAGTGAATTTATTTTCTAAAAATTTATTTCTAAAAACAACAATTTTTTTGTTACTATTAGTAATATTTAATAATTATAATTTTATTATTTTACTTTAGTTAATAATTGGAATTATTTATCACGGTAATTTACCTATGATACATAATTCCGTAATTTTTTTGAGTCATACATACGTGCCAAAGTTTTCATTGCATTTTTTAATGATGAATAAATAATTAAGAAACTTTTGCTGTGTTATCACACACACATGATATAGTTTTTGGAATATATGCATGCATCTCATACTTGAAGCAAAATGTTTTTTAAATATGAAAAAACAATATAAAAATTTAATAGCATAAGTAATACGTAATAAGTGTGAAACATTTGCCATTTCAGAGATCATAAAAAATACTTTTAAACAAATTTAAAATAACTATTTGTTATTGTATAATTTTTCTGCTTGTAGAACAAAAACAATTCTTAAAAATATTCAATTAAGAATTTCATAGAGAGATAATTTTCAAAACCTTTTATTGTAAATGTAAGCAAAAAACAGAACAAATATGTATACTTAAAAATTTAAGAACCCCATAAAAATTTACTTCTGTGTTATTTATGCTAAAGTTATTTCAAAATTTTTAATATTAAAAATAACTTTTTAATTAAACTTATTTTATACGTTATTAAGTGGGCATTTTAAATATTATTTACACATATTTTAGTCTAAAAGATTTATTTATTACGGTATTTTACCTGTGATACATAAATTCCGTTTAAAAACTTCTCAAGTGTAGATATCCAATGAAATATGTACCAATACGAATATCGTCATATCGTTGTTAAGAATATCATTATACAAATATCGGATCTCGAAAAATATTATTATTCCGAATTCATATTTTTATTCTATTCACTTTATTTTTTACTTACCAGTCTTATTTAATTCATATCAACGTATGAATATTTAACTTCTGATAAGAAAGTAGCAAATCTTTTCCACATTTTCCCAAAGTAAAACATCATACATCTAGACATACACCAAATCCTAACCTGCCATCCAACAAAAGAAAACACTACAGGGGCATTCCTTCTGTGTACACATATTAGCCATTAAAGGGCCCGTGTGAGCACTTAACGAAATCCCAAACATCAACACAGACTGCCAGGAAAAAAAAAGCTAATAACGAATTACGCCACTTATTTTATTTTTTCCCTTTATTCCTATTCCTATCCAACCAATCCATTCCGTCCGTCTATCTGCATTTTCATAAGACGGTCTTTCCCTGAAAGCTGCTTAACTAAAAATAAATCGCTAACCAAATGACACCGAGCAACAGAAACAGTCTTGGTAAAAGTAAGACGTCACAAAGCAAATGCATTTATCAGCAATTTTAGGACATGGTATCTTGGAAAAGGTGGTCGTGGTGGAGGGAGGGTGGAGATGGAATGATCTCGACATCACGTGTTCTGCTGATGAAACAGATCGTGTTCTGTGAGTTCTGCTTCTCTCTCGGATTGCTAATGGAATATTCGAGTCCGTAGAGTTTTGTTTGGATTTTCTTCTCTTCATGAAATCCTGCTGACGCTCAAGGATCGTATCGTGACATATGCATACATACTTGAAACTGAAAGGAGCTTCGCTCAAGATTCTTGAAAAATTATGATAGAGGAGTATGGCTGAGGGTTGAAGCTTTTTGATACGAGATTGTTTAATAAATTAAAAGATATGCAGTCTGCAGTTTTGAGATGGATGTAACATATATTCATATTCCTGTATGTAAACGAGCATGAAATATGTTATTATTTATTCATTAATTCAAAAATTATTTTAAAATTAAGATATATATTTGTGCAAGTTTTTAGACATAGAATATTTTAATTTCGTATTTTTTTTATCACACTTGTAAATTCTTTAATTTCAGAGAATTTTCAGTTATTTTATCTTTTCAAAAATGTGGGGACCTATGGAAATTATTTCCATATAATTCAAAGATGCTTATATTTTATTTGCCTTATTAATGTTGTCAGTTACAGTCTATAACACTAATTCACGATGGGGAAAAAGGTTAAAAAAGTTCTTCTCAGGAAGAGAAGAAATTTTTGAAAACTGTTTTAAAAATAAATTAATATTTAACAAAAATTAATCTTTCCATAAAATATAAAGATGTCCTTATTTTATTTGCCTTATTAATGTTATCAGTTATCCTCTGTAACTGTAACGGGGGGGGGGGGTACTAAAAGTTTATTTTCGAGGGTGCGGAAGAGAATTCTTGAATATATTTTAAAAATGTTAATATTTTTTGTCAATATTATTGTTTATTTTGCTTTATTTTTTATCATTTTTTTGACAAAAATAATTTTAACAAAAAAATTTATAGAATTTTTTTAGTTTCATTAATTATTACTGTATTTTCAAAAAAGTGTATTACATCTATATCAAAAGATGGGAATTCACTAACGCTGATTTTCTACATTTTTGCACATTTCAATTTGAAAGAGATTTTAAAAAAAAGGGGATTAAATACCTCCTGATTTACAAAAAAGTAAATTAATTTTTAAATTATTATCTTAAGTGACAAAATAACATAATGCATCCAAATTGTCTGGAATTTACTAATTAATAAATAAATGATTTCGAAGGATTCAAGCAAGACTATAGGAACCTATCTACTAACATTCGAATTAAGCCATAAAGTTTACAACGATGCACAAACCTTAGAGAATTGCAATTTTAGGATAATTAAACTCGTTAAGAAATTAATGAATTTCGCAACTTCCCAACATCTTCTAAACCATTCCTCAGCGCCACTCAAGTGGAATGCATACATTACACCATCTTTCATTAACTTTTCAAGTTGGCAAGTATGGAATTTTCGTTGTGCGATAACATATTCGATCCGGATTTCTCCATAACTAAAGAGGGTTATTTATTCTGCGTAGGCCTCGGAACTTAACTCTCTTCTTGAATTTTCCTAACAAAAAAATTATCAATGCAAAGTTTATACGTAAATATGCCGTGAGTGGTCAAATTGCGAAGTGATCTAAAGCTATTTCTGTTAAAAACCTGTCTAATAATTTATCTTTCGAATTTTCAGAAACATATCAATCGTATAAAGTGTCCTTAAAATCTTAACAGAACAGTTTTAAAACGTGGAAGCTTTTGTTAAAGAACTTACTAATAAATAAAATAAAATTTTTGTAGCAAAGTTACAATCGTCTCATGTAAAATTTATTTTTATTAATTAAAATACTAATCAATCTATTTTTCAGTAAATACACTTTTTTTTTGGCTGAGTTAACTAAAACCATGCACGATTAAGGATAAAATTTAAATTTTAAGAAGTCTTATTGACTGCCATCTAAAAACTCTTTTTTATTTATTTATTTCTCTTATCATCTTGTAACAAATGAGTTCAAATTTTTAACACTATGCATCATTTTAAAAATAAATTTAGCTCTCAATAATTTAACTTTTAAACTTTAGACTCAAATAAATCCATTATATTTTATCTTTTACTGCAAATGAAGCAAAAAAAATTTTTTTTACTCCCAAAAATATTCTTAACTCATTTGAGAAGTCGAATTTAAGGCATTTTCATTTATTCCATTCTACAGGGACCAATAGGAAAGTCTTCTTTTTTGTTGAAATTATTGCACTATTTTAATGATCCCATTAAAATAGTGCAGTAAAATTACTTTTTAATCAAGATATCCGCCTTAAGAAGTAATATTTATGTTGTTCTTATCTTTGAAATATTTCTGTCAAACAAAACAATGATTTTTCACTCCCTAAGGTGCAATTTTAATGAATATTAAGGAATATTTTGCTTTTTTATGAAAATTACTTCGGGCCTTTATAAGTATTAAATTTCTTATTTAATTATTTTTGTTTCTAGTTTTAGGCACAAAAATGCAAATACCAGGAATTTAATGAAGCTTTCTTTACTCTATAATATTTTTTTTCCTCCTTAATGACGGAGTATTTGTAGTATTGGAATTATTTTCTTAGATACAAATCCTCAATTATCAAAGAAAATTTTCAGTGAGAATTGAGACTTAATCATTGAAGGATATTTTTCCATAATTTGAAATTGTGCCAGAGGGCATATTTTTAATTAATTTACATTATTAGATTATATCACTTATTTTTTTATCTATGGTAAATTCTACGGAATAAATTGAAGTAATGCATTTTCATTTATTTAAAAAAATAGTGTTTGTGTTTTTAAACAACAGATTCTTTATATTATAGAAAATGAAATTGTTTGCAACAACATAAAACTACATTTTTTTATTTAAATTAACGTAGTATTATATGAAGATATATTTTAAGCAAGTTTTGACCATTTAATCAATATTATTAATTATGAATATTGTTTAAAATAATAATAATTATTAAACATAATACTTTAAATAAAATTAATCAATAAAATTTTAATATAATTATAGTTAAAGAGGGAGATTTGCATTAGAATTTAACATTATATAATAATTTAAAAATTTATTAAAAAATACGTTTGTTGTTCAATATATTGTTTTTCAATTTGTCATGATGTAATATGATTTGAAAGAATATTCATTGCAAATTACACAATTATAAATATTAAAGCACGTTAAATATTTGTTATCCAAGAAGTTATACGTGGGTTATTGATTTTTGAATTGTGATATATGTAAATAAAATTATTTTTATTTCTCTTTTTCTTCACTTGTATATGGAATTTAAATGACTGCAAAGTTTCATTCTATGTCACTATATAGAAAATGATATTATTTAAATAATTTAATAATAAATTCTAAAATTTATCAGCCCATTGCGCTTCAGAATTATATATTTGATAATTAAGACTTCTGAGAAAAAGCAGTATTGTATTATTATTTTCAAATATTTAGATTAAAATTTAATTTTCAAATGACGGAAAATATATCAGGAAGGTGGATTGCATTTTCGTAAATATTTTTAGCTCTAGAAACATTGTTATATTTAAATTCTATCTACCTATTGGAAACTAATTTTGTAAAAGTTGCTATGAATGGTTTAAATATGTCTGACATTAAGATTAATTATTTATTAACTATTTTTATATACATAAATTTAAACATAACAATAAATGTCATGATACAATGATGACTTGATAAATTGTTAAAATGAAATCATATTGTTTCTTTTTTTTTTTTTAAGAATAAATAATTTGAATTGAGAATTTGTTTTCCGAAAATTTATTTCTTATAACCACAATTCTTTTTTGTTATTTTCAGTAATATTTAATTATAAGAATGTGTATTTTTCAGTTCCAGAATTTTTTTATTCTTACATATGTGCCAAATGTTTCATTATATTACATTATAAGACAAATCTTTAATTAAGAAACTTTTGCTTTGTTATCGCACACGTATATTTTTGGGAATATATGTGCATGTATCGCGAAGCAAAACAAGTTATTTAAATATATAAAATATAAATATAAAAATTGAATATGTATAAGGAACATATATTAATTAAAACAATTGCAATTTCGAATATCATTAAAAATCATTTAAACAAATTTAAAATAACTATTTGTAATTTTTATTATTTTTCTGATTGTAAAACAAAACAATTCTTAAAAGTATTCAACTAGAATATGTGTACACAGAAGGAAGGCCCCTGTAGTGTTTTATTTTTGTTGGATGGCAGGTTTGAATTTGGTGTATGTTCAGATGCATGATGTTTTACTTCGGGAAAAATGTGGAAAAGATTTGTTACTTTCTTATCAGAAGTTAATTTATATATTGATATGAATTACATAAGACGGTAAGTAAAAGAATAAGTGAATACAATAAAAATATGAATTCACCATAATAATATTTCTTCGAGATCAGATATTTATATAACGAAATTCGTATCAACACGCATATTTCAATGGACATCTACACATTTTAAAAGGAATTTATATATAACAGTAAAAGTCATGGCTAATAAATTTTTTGAGATTAAAATATGCACAAAAATATTTAAAACGCTGACCTAATAACGTATACAGTAAAATTAATCGAAAAGAGTTAAAAAAATTTTAAAAAAAAGTATAGCATAAATAAAAAAGATGCACATCTTTTTGTGGTACTTAGGTTTTTAAGTGTACATATTTGTTCTTTTTTAAATGCATACATTCATACAATATAGATTTTAGATATTGTTTGTCTATTGTAATCCTAGTCGAATATTTTTAAGAATGTTTTCGTTTTACAATCAGGAAAATAGTACAATAACAAATAGTTATTTTAAATGTTTGAATGTCTTTATGATGTCTGAAATTGCAATTGCTTTAACATATATCCATTATATATGTATATATATTCAATATTATATATATATATATATATATATATATATATTCATATTTAAATCATGTTTTTGCTTCACAAGTATGCGATCCATGCATATATTGCAAAGAAATATCATATGTTTTCTGAAACAACAAAAGTTTCTTAATTAATTATTCGTCATTAATAATGTAATTAAACCTTTGGCGCGCATGTAAGACTGAAAAATTCTAGAACTAAAAAATACTCTTTTTATTAATAAATATTACTAAAATAACAAAAACCGAATAGTGTTTATTGGAAAAAGATTTTAGAAAAAAATCACTCAATGCAATTTACTTATACTTCTCACAGAAATACAGAAACAGCATGATTTCATTTGGACAATTTGTCAAGACATCATTATATCACGACATTTATTATTGTATTTAAATTTATGTATATGAACTAGTTTATGAATAGCTAACCTTAATGTCACACATTTTTTAAACTATTCATAGCAAATTTTACGAAATTAATTTTCAATAGACAGATAGAATTTCAATGTAACAATTTTCTAAAGTTAAAAACATTTACAAAAAATGCATTATACCTTTCTATATTATTTTTATATCACCTGAAAATTAAGTTGTAGTATAAATATTTGAACAATACTGATCTCCTCAAAAGTCTAAATTCTCAAATGTATAACTATCAAGACGAATAGTATTACAAAATTTAGAATTTATTATTAAAACATTCAAATAATATAATTTTTTTATATAGTGGCATAGAGTGAAACTTTGCAATAATTTAAATTTCGTATGTATGCGAAGAAAAAGAAAAACATGTAAAAAGAAACCAAACATTTATATTATTTGATATATGTAACTAAACATAAATTGATTTTACACATAATAAATTTAAAAAGATCAGTAATTCAGGTATAACTTCTTTTTATAACAAATATTTTATGTGTATTGATATTTACTATTGTGTAATGCGCAAGGAATATTCTTTCAAACCATATATTACAGTATGACAGATTGAAAAAAATGCATTGAAAAATTAAATATATTTTCTTATAAATTTTTATATAATTTTAAATTCTAATGCAAAGTTCAATCTTTAACTATAATGATTTAAAAATTTTAATGATTAATTTTATTTAAAATATTATGTTTAATAACTACTATTATTCTAAACAACATTCATAATTATTTACCTAATTATGATTAAATTTTCATAACTTGATTAAAATATATCTACATGTAATGGTACATTAATTTAAATAATAAAAATCTAGCTTTTTGATTATTGCATACAATTTCATTATATATAATATAAAACCTCTGTTGTTTGAAAACATAAACACTATTTTTTAAAAGTAAATGAAAATGCATTGCTCCAATTTATGTCGTAGAATTTAGCATAGATAAAAAAAATAAATGATATAATCTAATAATGTGATTAATTAAAAATATTCACTCTGGCACAATTTCAAATTATGGAAAAATATCTTTCAATGATTAAGTTTTAATTCTCACTAAAAATTTCTCTTTGATAATTGAGGATTTGTATCTAAAAAAAAACTCTAATCATATAAATACTACGTAACCAAAAAGTATCACAAATTAAAGAAATATATTTTTGGTATTTGCATTTCTGTTCCCAAAATAAGAAACAAAAATAATGAAATAAGAAATTTAATGCTTATAAAGGGACCAAAGTAATTTTTTCATAAAAGCAAAATATTCTTAAATATTCATTAAAATTGCACCTTAGGGAGTGAAAAAATCATTGTTTTGTTTAACAGAAATATTTCAAAGATAAGAACAACATAAATATTACTTCATAAGGCGGATATCTTGATTAAAGTAATTTCACTGCAGAGATCCCATTAAAATCGTGCAATAATTTGAACAAAAAAAGAAGACTTTCCTATTGGTCCCTGTAGAATGGAATAAATGAAAATGCTTTTAAATTCGACTTCTCAAATGACTTAAGGATACTTTTTTGGGGAAAAAAAAAATTTTCGGATCATTTGCAGTAAAAGATAAAATATGATGGATTTATTTGACTCTAAAGATTAAAAGTTAAATTATTGAGAGCTAAAAATTTTTAAGTGACTTATGAATTTGGATAGCACGATAAAAATACCGAAGTTAAAAGTATAATATAATACTATGATTGTATTGTATAAGGTTACTAGAAATATTCTTTTTGCTATTTTGCTAGTTGCGCGTAAATATAAAAGGACCTTTAGGTCACTCCTAACTAGAATCGTACAAATTAAAATAAATTCCACGTTAACCAGATAATCCAAGGTTACACTACGTATTTGCATAAGTGTTTTTTGCGCACGAGAATAAATAACGTAATTGCGCATTTTGAATAAATACTGCAGATTTGGTTTTGGTTTGCCACTCTACGGTTAGTTCTTGCACACTTAAGGCTAATTTGACCGGAACCTACAGTTTAACGTGGATTCTGAACCACTAATCAACATCCATGCCACCGCCAGGATTGGATTGGTTCCGCCTGAAGAATGTATTAGTAGTAGTAATTGTACTACACCACATCACTGTGCCTAGAGGGGAATGATGGGGGAAATACACCACATCAACACTTCTTATAATGGGTGAGAGAAGTCTGACTTGGCTCCGTGATGCATTTACAGTCCATTGAGACCGGGATCTACAGGCTTAAAGTGGATTCCGAACCAATACAAATATCCATGCCACCGCCAGGACTCGATCCAGAAATCTGTGGCACCTAGAGCCAGAAAGCAAGACACCCAGCCATTCAGCTCCAACCTGGGGTATCAAAGGCCAGAGTGCTAGCCAATTGTGATCAGGCCGCCGGTACGTCCGACAATGTCCTCTTCGAGCCCAATGGATTCGCATACATGATTTAATTATGTCTACCTCTAGCATAAACACGAAAAGAATCGATCAAGGTCACGTATTTAAAACAACCCGATATACCAGACCTATTTTATTACATTTATAATATTAAGTGGATGAAATAAAAATCTCCGCAAAGACGTACATCCGAATTTGTACAACATAATGAAATTTATTTTTATATTTTCATGTTGTATGTATGCAATGTATTTTATTAAATATAATAGATATATGTGCGTAATTGTTATAAGAAAATGAATTTCAGTCTTTGAAGCAAATATTTCATTAAAAATGTTTTTATTTTTACTATTATTTATGATTGTTGTAATTTTTAAAAACACTAATAAAATAATTAAAAACGTATTTTAATGATCGTTAAAGTGCTCAAGATTTTTTTTTAAATGGAACTTATTATTTTCAATTGGTATGCAAAGTTTATTATAAAAAAAGTTCTCGATTCATATTCGGTAGTGCAAACCAATAAATCTTTATTATTAAATTAAAGAGTTTTTAGATCGCAGTCGAGTGATGACTTGTTAAAATTTAAATTAATCCTAATTTGTCAGCAGATAAATGAGCAGATTTATTGAAGAACAGATTGATTAGTATTTTAATTAATGAAAAAAAGCAAATTTTGCATGAGATAATTGTAACTGTTACATAAAAACTTTATTTTAAAATGATTGCAATTTTAAAAAAAAATAATTGTTATTTTTAAAATTTATTACTTAGAGATGGTTGTTAACTTTGAAACAAAAGCTTTTATTTTATTCATTTATCTGTAAGCTCTTTAACAAAACCTTTCACCTTTTAAAACTATTCTGTTAATATTTTAAAGACACTTTACACGCTTGATATATTTCTGAAAATTCGAAAGATAAACTATTAGACAACTTTTATACCTTCACAGAAATAGCGTTAGATCACTTCGCAATTTGACCACTCAAAGCATATTTAAGTATAAACTTTTTGCATTGATAATTTTATCGTTAAGAAAATTCAAAGAAGAGAGTAAGTCGCAGAATAAATAACCCACTTTAGTTATGGAGAAGTCCGGATCGAATATGTTATCGTACAACGAAATTCCATACTCGGCAACTTCAAAAGTTAATGAAAGATGGTGTAATGTATGCATTCCACTTCAGTGGCGCTGAAGAATGGCTTAGAAGATGTTGGTGAAGTTGCGAAATTCATTAATTTCTTAACGAGTTTAATTATCCTAAATTGCAATTCTCGATGGTTTGGGCGTCATTGTAAACTGTATGGCTTAATTCGATTGTAAGTAGATAGATTTCTATAGTCTGACTTGAATTCTTTCAAATAATTTATTTATTATGATTATTTATTAGAAATTTCTCGACAATTTGGATGCATTATTTTGTTTTGTGACTTTCAAAATTAATTTCCTTTTATTGTAGATAAATAAGTCTTTAAAGGTTATTTTTTTTTTTTTTTTTGCGGAGTGGGTGGGGAATCATTTTCAAATTAAAAATTTTTTACCTCACCAGCGATGTGCAAAAACAACAATGACTGTTGTCATTTTTATAATACAAAAGTAATAGACTTTAAAAATAGAGTAATTAATCTAGGAAATTAAAAATGCAATAAAATTTATTGCAGAACTTATATGGGTGTAAACATATAAATAGAAACAAAATAAACAACATTAATGACAATTCAAGTCAATGATATAGGTCTTTAATCCCTTTTCTACGAATCTCTTTCAAATGAAAAAAAAAATTAATTCACAAGCGACGTGCAAAATGAAAACACGGATAATGTCACATTTTATGATATAAATGTAATTAACCATCTTAAAAATACAGTAAATAATCAAGAAAACTAAAAATGCCATAAAATTTACTGTAGAACTTTTATTATAAAAAATTAATAAAATAGGAAAAATAAACAGTATTAATGAGAAAAATAAAAAGGTTAGCTTATAATGCTACAACAAAAATAATTAAAAAGGGTTAATTTCTAAAAAAAAGGTTTTCAAGTATTTTTTCAAAGTTTTTCATTTATTTCTAAGACTTGCTCAAACATAGATCTAAATTTTACCCTGATTTATAAATTTGTTGTAAATATTAAACATTGTGTGAAATGTTATATATTAATTATTTCTTAAATATTAATATTTAACAAATAATTAATATATATATGTTCATTAATTTAATTTGCCATAGGTCCACAAAATTCATGGATGAATTAAATGCAATTTCTCTAAAATTAAAGAATTTACTAGTATGTTAAATAAGAATTATTCTTATAGATACAAGTAGAACAAAAAAATAATTCATTTCTAAAACTTGTAGAAATATATATCTAAAATTCCCTACCATTTATAAAGTTGTGTATAAATATTTAGATATTTTATACTCGTTTACATACATGAATAAGAATAAATACTACATCCTGCTTAAAACTAAAGACTGCATATCTTATGATTTATTAAACACTCTCCTATCAAAAGCTTCAACCCGCAGCCATACTCCTCTTTCATAATCTTCACGAATCTTGAGCGAAGCTCCCTTCAGTTTCAAGTATGTATGCATATGTCATGATACGATCCTTGAGCGTCAGCAGGATTTCATGAAGAGATGAAAAATCCAAACAAAACTCTACGGATTCGAGTATTCCATTAGCAATGCAGAACTCACAGATCACGATCTGTTTCCTCAGCAGAACACGTGATGTCGAGATCATTCCATCTCAACCCTCCTCCCACACAACCACCCCCTTTCCAAGATCCCATGTCCTAAAATTGCTGATAAATGCATTTGCTTTGTGACGTCTTACTTTTGCAAGTCTGTTTCTGTTGCTCGGTGTTATTTGGTTAGCGATTTATTTTAGTTAAGCAGCTTTCTTTAAAAGACCGTCTTATGAAAATGCAGATAGATGGACGGAATGGATTGGTTGGATAGGAATAGGGAAAAATAAAATGAGTGGCTTATTTCGTTATTAGCTTTTTCCCAGGCAGGCTGTGTGTTGGTGTTTGGGATTACGTTAAGTGCCCACACGTGCCCTTTAATGGCTAATATGTGGACACAAAGGAAGGCCCCTGTAGTGTTTTCTTTGTTGGATGGCAGGTTTGGATTTGGTGTATGTTCAGATGTATGGTGTTTTACTTCGGGGAAAATGTGGAAAATATTTGCTACTTTCTTATCAGAAGTTAAATATTCATATGTTGATATGAATTAAATAAGATTGGTGAAGAATATGTGAATTAAAATATGAATTCTCCATAATAATATTTCTTCGATATCAGAGATATAAATGATGATATTCGTATGAACACACATATTTCATTGAATCATAGTAAATGGAATTTATTATATAACAGAAAATAAAATTTTTAGACTAAAATATGTACAAAAAATATTTTTAACACCTACTTAATAATGTATAAAAATGAGATAAATTAAAAGTTATTTTAATATTAAAATTCTTTGAATAGCATAGCATGAATAACGAAGATATACATTTTTATGTGTTTCTAGGGTTTTAAGTAAACATATTTGTTCTTTTTTAGCTCTTAAATTGATACATTATAGATTTTAGAGATTATTTGTCTATTAAAATGCTAATTGAATATCTTAAAGAATTTTTTGTTCTACAATCAGAAAAATATTATAATAACAATCATTATTTCAAAGTCGTTTAAATGATTTTTTTATAATCTCTGAAATTGAAATTATTTTAATTAATATATACTCATTATATATATTCAATTCTATATTCTTTTCATATTTAAATAACTTTTTTTTTTTTTTTGCTCCACAAGTATGATCCATGCATATATTCTAAAGACATATCATTTATATGTATGTGATAATAATGCAAAAGTTTCTTAATTAAATATTTATCATTAAAAAATATAATGAACCTTTGTCACATAAGTAAGATTCAGAAATTTCTGGAATTATTGAATACATATATTTATTATTAAATATTACTAAATGTAACAAAAAAAGATTTGTGGGTTTCAAAAATAATTTTTTAGAAAAATTCTCTCAATGCAATTCATTTATATTTCTACAAAAATAAAACATAACATAATAACATTTGAAAATTTTATTATGATATCATGATATCTGACATTTAATATGATATTTAAATTTATTTATATAAATTAAAATTATGAATAGTAAACCTTAAGTTAGTCATATTTAAACTATTCATAGCATTTTTCACAAAATTAATTTTCAATAGATAGATGGGGTTTAAATATAACTATTTTTGTAGAGTTAGAAATATTTACGAAAATTCATTTTACCTTCTTATTTTTTATTTTCCATTATTGAAAATTAAATTATGATATAAGTATTTAAATAAAATATAGATGCAATATTGCTCTCCTCAAAAGTCTAAATTCACAAATCTGCAACTATGCAAACGAATAGATTATAAAAATTTAGAGTTTGTAGAAATGATATTATTTGAATAATTTAATAATATAGTGGCATAGATTGAATCTTTACAGGCATTCAAATATCATATATATGATGAAAAAAGGGAAATAAACAAATTTATTTACATATCAAATTTCAAATATAAATAATCCAGGTATAATTTCTTTTGTAACAAATATTTGATGTAAATTGGTATTTACTATTGTTATTTGCAAGGAATGTTCTTTCAAACTGTATTTTACAGGATGAACTAGCGATAGAAAAAAATGCATTAAAGAAACAAATGCATTTTTTACAAATTTTTAAATTATTATATAATTTTAAATTCGAATGCAAAGCTCAATCTTTAACTATAATTATATTAAAAATTGTAATGTTTAATTTTATTTAAAATATTATGTTTAATAACTTTCATTATTTTAAAGAATATTCATAATTATTTTCATATTTTTGATTAAATTTTCATAACTTGCTTAAAATGTATCTCATATAATTTTTCGGTTTTTGTTATTTTATTTTCATAAGTGCAATGATAAATATTGCATATCAGTATTTAGTGTACTTTAAATGGATCTTTATGCATTGAAACTTTTATGTAGATTAGTTTGATACTTCAACATAATTATCATTATTTGCTTTATTAATCATTTGCTTTTACATTAATTAACTCAACAGGAGGGCACATAAATAAACAAAATATTCGTCGATTAATACATATGCTTGATAAAAAAAACACCATTTTTATCTCTATACGATTATTTTTAATATTTTGAACTTCCAATTATAAAAATAATTATCTTCAGCAATTAATCAGTAAACTACAAACTACTTAATTTTCTATAATTAATCTTACTTTTAGCACTTTACGATTAAAGAATAGTTTATCAAACCACAATAAGTTTAGTTTTTAACTTTTTAAACGGTCCGTTTTAACTATAATCTGACAACAATAAATATCTTTCGACTGATAAGTTATGTCTCTCATTTGAAAAATTACTAGATGACATTTAGAACTAAATTCAACTATTTAAATCATTATTCCTTCTGGTATAAATAATACTCTAAACAAATGATCTGGCTGAATTTATAAACCATTTTCAATATCCGAAAGACATCATTTTTTTTTTTCTTTGTCTATGAAACCCTTTAGCTACTTATCCTCGATGTTTCGAATTGAATTAATACCGCGATATCCCCAAGTGCATCATGGGAGAATCTTTTGTTCACTTTCTCTGCGGAGAATAATACAAAATTCGAAAGAGGTGAACATTAAATCGACGAATTTTAAAGCTAAATGCAAATAAGTATGGGACGCTGTCACCATGGGCTATGAGTAAGATAGATTATTTCCAAACCCCCTTTTCTAATAGTTTAATCTTTTCCAGGGACAAAGTAGTGAGCCCTTGGATTAGTTGAAGACCAGTCAGTGGAGTTGAGGGGGAAATGCATTACTGTTATTAAATCTATTTCTCGACGGCGAAAACTCATTAGTACTTTTCATTAATCATCGAGACACTTATGCGATCTCTTGCAGTTAAGATTATGCTGTTAAGGGTGATGAAGAAATTTCCGCCATATTTGGTCACCGAGGTTGAGGCATTATCATCAAACTGTGATAAATGACGTTTTTCGAATTAATAAAGAACAAACCGTTTCAATTATAAAACGATATTTAATGCATAACGTTTTGATCAGTCCATAGTTAAAAATAAATCATTTCAAATCAACGTTAAAAAAGACCATTTATGTATCCATATGATTAAGTTAAAACTTTGACCTATAAAAAATTTCTTTATATTTATGGCTATTATTTATGGTTATAACTAATAACCATAAATATAAATATTACTTACTATTATATTACATATACTATTAATATATATTATATTAATAACATTTAAGTTTCAACAACAAACTTGCCATCAATTACTCTGTGATTAGTAAGGAATTATAGATTCTTGATTTCCTTTAAAGATCGTAGTTCTTAAATATACCTATACCTATGCAAAAATAGCTTATTACTTAGTAAAAGTAGGGGGTTTTTTTTCAAATCAAATCACAATACCAGATATGCAACCTTGACAAAAACATGCCATTTCGCCTTAAAAATTAAAATAATTTCAAATAATTCCAAAACAAATTGAAGCCAGCTTGTCATAATTAATCATGAGTAAGAATTATTTTTGAAGATGATGCGCTTTATGATTGAATCAATTATTTTTGCTAATTTTAAAAGTAATTTATGATATTATGATTACATCATCATTGTATCTGATGATAGTTATAGATTCCATACATCTAGTAGTCTAGATTCTATACATCTTTTCATAAATCATCGAGACACTTATGCGATCTCTTGCAGTTAAGATTATGCTGTTAAGGGTGAAGAAGAAATGTCCGCCATATTTGGTCACCAAGGGTTGAGGCATTATCCTCAAATTGTGATAAATGGCGTTTTTTCGAATTAATAAAGAACAAACCTTTTCAATTATAAAACGATATTTAATGCATAACGTTTTGATCAGTCCATAATTAAAAATAAATCATTTCAAGTTAATGCAAAAAATAACCGTAAATAATATACATAAATAGAAAGAAATCTTTTTGGTAAGCCAAGTTTTAACTTAACAAAATTTAAGTTTTAACAAGTTTTAACGTAACAATTGTTGAAGTAACGTAATTGGATTGTAATGTCTAGCTATCTATAGCCATAAATATAAAGAGATATAATTTCGTAAGTCAAGTTTTAGTTGAATAAAACTTAGGTTTTAACAAGTTTTAGTTTAACAAACTTACTATTAATTACTCTCTGATTAGTAAGAAATTACAGATTCTTCATTTTCTTTAAAATCGCAATTCATCAATATATTGTGCAAAAATGTCTTATAACTTACAGAAAAGTAGGGTTTTTTTTTAATATCAAATCACAATACTAGATATACAGACATAACAAGAAGCATGATACCTTCAACCTTAACAATTAAAATAAATTGAAATAAGCTTGCCATGAGTAAGAATTATGTTGAGGTTTTATATTTGATGATGTACTTTTTGAATATGTAGTATACCTATGCAAAAAAGGGCCCAGAAGTTACGTAAAAGTAGGTTTTTCAATATCAAATCACAATACTAGATATAAGACTTAACAAGGAGCATGATATATTCAACCTTAGAAATTTAACTATTTTTAAATAATTCTAAAATAAATTGAAACCAGAGTTTGTCATGATTAGTCATAAGTAGGCATTATGTTGAGATTTTATATTTGATTATGTGCTTTATGAATATGCAATATACGTATGCAAATATTTCCTATAAGTTAAGTAAAAGTAAAATTTTTTTTCAATATTAAGTCACAAAAACAGCACATAAACAGCCTTTACAAGAAGCGTCTTCCACCTTAAATTTTTTTTTAAGTAATTCCTAAATAAATTGAAACAAGCTTATCATGATTAATCATGAGTAAGAATTATGTTGAGGTTTAATATTTGAAGATGATATGCTTTATGATTGAATCAACTGTTTCTGGTAATATTAAAAATTGATACTCTGACACAATAATATGATTACATACTTCTGGTAAATAATTATAAAATAATATTTGAATGTTATTGAATTTTAATTGAAAGCTGTCTTTAAAATACTGCATAAAGTTTTGAATACTTTAAAATATGGAAACTGTGGTAGCCAATCTAAAATCTCAATGCTGTCAACTAGAATCAGATGATGTATTATGAAGACGTTATTGCATATACACACATTTTGTCACTTCACAGAGAGGAAATTTCATAAATATTAACCCGTCCCACCCGAAGATATACCGTACCCGAATGACCTGTAGCACGACAGCACCCACTCAGGCTACCGGGGTACCACCTTGTTTGATTCCATGGATAGGGTGATTTGTAATAAATACAACACCGCTAACACTTATGCCGCCGTCCTTGTGTTTACGGAGTTCCTTGGTCTATAATGACCTCCAGGGTGCAATATTAAAGTTCATTGATGAAAAGTAGAAAACATTGATGATGATAAACAGTAATCATCAAGGTATTGCCCAATAATGAAAGATTTACAAGTTAAGATTTAAAAGACTATTGAGAAGTTAAAAATAAAAATAAAAAGGAAAAAAAAAAGATAAAAAAACCAGTTACAGAAAAAATATAAAAATATACAAATAGGAGGAGTATACTACGGAGTAGAGTAATTGCTGCCAGAAATGATGACTAAAGGACAGGTCAGGTTCTAACCCGCTGCCTTTCGGCAACAAGGACTATACACTGAGCACTGAGCCAGTTCGTTTAGGCTACCACATATGGCAGCCCTCAACTGGGCGTTAATATTACACCTGGCGAAGGAACGTCACGTTATAGAGCGTGCAGCTCACATCCCCGCAGGAGACCGAGGACCTCTTGGCCGTCTTAAGTGACGTTACCAGGGGCACCACGAGGAGGTGGATCCTCATCGCCCCCCTCAAAGAGAGGAAAACGGGCTTTCCTCTGTGAACAAAACTAAAGAATTTCTCGAACTAGAAAATTATTGAACTTCAGGAATCCTGTATCGGTTTCGCTTGCAAGTTTCCAAACTGAAATCGCACAGTTCCGAACCTGGCGTTTTATCCAACAGACTCCAGCAAAAAAAAATAATTGCTTTTTGTATAAGTTGCAAAAATCTGTAATAGGCCATAAATTATTATATTTATTGGTCAATAAAATTATTAATTATTATAACTATTTTTAAAATAATTTAATTATCATAAAAATTATATGCTTGAAAATTAAATAAAAAAATTTAATTTAATTATATTTTAATTATTTTTTTTAAACATCAAGCATATAAATTTTATTCTAAAATAAGCTATTAAGATTAAAATGAATATTATATATATGAACCTTATTATGTTGAATCAAATAACATTATTTATTAAATAAATAATGACATTTAATTTAAAACTGACAAACAAAAAATAATAGTATAATTTTATACCCTTAAATCTTATTGATTACTTTTTATTTTTTTTATTGACGATTTTGATGTTATTACAATGTAGGTGTTGCGGATATATTTAATACTATGCAGTTATTTACGAAATAAAATATAGTTTGTAATACAAACTAGTTCCATATTCTGAAAAAGTTCATAAACACACACACACACATTTGAAAATGAAAAAATTATTCTTGCTTAATATAATTGAGATGAAACGAAAATGTTTTACCTTAAGACTTAGTTTATAAATAAATGTTTAAAAATCTTAATTTAATTTCACTCGCATTTTTAGATGAAAATATTAATATCATTAAATAAAGTACGTTTATCATTAATCAAA